>ML785482.1:367049-388037 GCA_009831015.1 Picea engelmannii
TTTAATATTTAAATAATCCTCTTTGACTTTGTCACTTTATTATTTAAATAATCCTCCTTGACTTTGTCACTTCACTTTATTATTTAAATAATCCTCTTTGATTTTGTCACTTCACTTTATTATTTAAATAATCCTCTTTGACTTTGTCACTTCACTTTATTGTTTAAATAATCCTCTTTGATTTTTTCACTTCACTTTATTATTTAAATAATCTCTTCTTTGCAAGCACTTTGACTTCTTTGACCTTTTGGGGCTTCAAGCCAACATATGAGGGTCCTCCAACTTCGTAAGGCCATAACTCTCAAACCGTGAGGAGTTATGTGAAGTTCCACATACCACTAGAAATGGATTGACAAGAACTATCCATCTAGGATAGTTTCACTGAAAAATTCAATGATCTTAATCTCATTATTCCACAATTAATCACATTTTCTCTAACCATACTACTAGGATAACTCAACTGCAAAGAGTCTTCCCATGAGGGATTTCGCCATAAGGGGACCACTTTGGAGTTCTCCGTAAAGTGTCTTCCCATGAGGGATTTCACCATAAGGGGACCACTTTGGAGTTCATACATTTGTACAACCATGACCTTTGGAATTCACCGCAAAGCGTCTTCCCATGAGGGCTTTCACCATAAGGGGACCACTTTGGAGTTCATCCATTTGTACAACCATGACAAGACAATAATGAGTCATATTTACAACAATCCAAATACAACTCATTGATCCATATTCATCTATGCATACGACTATGACTCCTCTTGACATTAATCCATTGACATCAAGGTCAATATTTGATCCATCAATCACTACATCAATATACTATGACAAGACATTGTTCCTTTGACAACAATCCTTTGACATCAATCCTTTGGCATCAATGACAACATGATCCAACAGAATGTTTTGTTTCGAAATGCGCTTCTTCTTATGCAAGAAGTAAAACTACCATGCACTAGCTTTCCTCCATAATGGAATGATGTTTGAAATGCACTTGTTCTTGTACAAAAAGGAAATCTATCACATGCTATCTTTCCTTAGCATTGGAATGATGTTGTTCAAAATGCCCATGTGCTTGTGCAAGAAGGAAAACTACTACGCAATATAATTCCTACATAGTGGAATGATGTTCGAAATGCACTAGTTCTTGTGTAAGCAGGAAAGCTAGCGCGTGCTAGCTTTCCTACATAATGGAATGATGTTGTTTGAAATTCCCTTGTCTGTAAGCAAGAAGGAAAGTCATATACTCTAGTATGAAGTCAAAAGGTTGGATTGGCTTGCAATGATTTTTGCAAGTTAATATCTAACATTTAAATACTACCCAAGTCTTGGCATGATAAAAAAACATTTGTGGTAATTTCGAGTTTTGATTGATGGGATAATAAGTTTATTTTCATCGTAATCAACTATTTGGAGACATATGTACATCCACCATGTGAATTAGCCTATCTTTCTAATGGTGACATAATGGTTTCATGACTTGGAAGACATGGTTGATTGGCATTCCAATGTTGAGATACAAAACAAAGATACCTTAACCATACACTTGAACCATGCTACTCAAGTTTATTGTTCAACTTTGTGAATTTTATAGATGTTCAATAATAATATTATGTTTGAAATTTATTTATTGGGAATTTGATAAAGTTGCATGGATGCAATAAAAGAAAGTCATTGAATTTTTGTTGAGAATTATGTTTAGATGTTGTATAAGTTTGATTCCTCTTACATGTTGTAAAAAAGTCACATAATATTAATGCTTGTAGAAGCATAGACAAAGTCTACTAGTTTAAATGGTTTTAGAGAAGCCTAACCCTTGTATCAGTTTTCATTTTGTTAGTTCTATATGTTAAAATTGTCTAAATAAGTGATTCCTTAGTTGTTGGCATGTATCATAGAGTGTTAAAGGAACAACCTAGAAGATGACAATCATGCTTTGGTTGCTTGTTATAAAATCACTGGACAATCCTTTCAACTTTTTTGTTTAGTAATTTGGTCTTTGAGTACCAGTCTAGTTTGAAAATTATCGTTGTTTAGTCGAGTGAGTCTAGTAGCCAATGTTTTATTTTGGTTAGGTGTTGAGTTGTAAGTGTATGATTAAAACCAAGTGAATTATATAACCTCGAAATTGAAATCATTGGCTGTCTCATTGTCCTACATTGGAAAATTTAAAAAATGTGAAGTTGTGTTGATTTTGAATCTTGAGGGACAATGATAAGGGTTTGTCACCTTTGAATTTAAAGCAATGCCTTTGGTTATGGTTGTCTCATTGAGTGCTTAGAACTAGACTTGAAGAATAATATCATTGTTCCATTGTATGCAATACCAATGCCTACTTGTTCCCTCCTACTATACCTTCTAAGTGTTGAATGTTGGGTTTCAAGATGAGTTTCAATCTTGTATTGGCTTTGGAACAAGCTAACATAGATCCACAATTATGAAACAAGAAATATATTCAAATATAATGTTGTTGTGGGATATATATATATTTTGTGTCATAGATGGAAAGCTAATAGTCGCTAGCTTTACTATAGAAATAAGAACAAGTATGTGTCATTGCTCAGGGTTACTTTCACTTCACATTCCCTTTTAGCACAAGCCCATGTAGAAATATGAACATGTTTTTCCCTGGACCTACTTCCGATTCCCCTCCCTGATGAGTCATGCTTGTTGGTCTCTAGACAAAGAAAATAGGTGCTTTCACCCTAACCAAGGTTAGTGTTCTGATGTAGTCACCAACAATGCACTTATGCTTGTGCTAGATGGAAAGTTAGTGGTTTCTACCTTTCTTTCTAGTACAAGCACAAAGATGAAATCAATGCTCTGAGGGTGCCTTAGTCCTAAAAGGCACCATGGTTAGTGTCATGCCTTTGTATGTGCCCTATTGGCTCTATAACATGCTAAGACGATCCACAATGATGCAATAATAAGTGTATTTAAATCTAATGTTATTGATGGCTCTGCACTTGTGCTTTTACTAGAAGTAAATAAAGAGGTCACTAGCTTTCATTCTAGCACAACCACAAGGCTTCGAGATAGCTATAATAGTGGTATTTTTATCCAATTTCATATTTTATGAATTTTAGGTGTTATTTCAAAGTGTATATGCACAATATACCTAAGATGGATTCAACTGGGCCTGAGACTCTTTCACTCAAATTTGATGCAATCAATGCTCTAACGGTGCTTTTTTTCTAACAATCACCATGATTATGTTGGACAACTGAGAGGGGGCAGTGAATCAGTTGTTATTGTGCTTAAACAATTATGCCCATTTTAAACTCTTTACAGAACACTCAATGATGATCACAATAATGCAGGGATGTAAGAAATAGAATATTCAACATCAATAACACACAAGAAATATACAGAGACAGATATTTATTGAGGAAACCCATAAAGGGAAAAAACTCTTCTTCTTGCTATGATAAGTAGTATTTATTTTCTGTACATTATAAGTCTTATGAGCACCAACTCATTTTGAGGCTACCACCTCTTTTTTACAAGCAACAACTTGCTAAGAGCACCAACTCTCTGATTTCTCTAGCACCCACTAGAAGGAAGCACCAACTCCCTGAGTATTCCAGCAGGAACCAACTGGATGGAAGCACCAACTTCCAATCACACAGGCACCAACCTATATAATAGAGAACAATAGTTCTCCCTTGCACCACCCTACCACCCTATTTTTTCTGGCTGCAACCAGATGGAAGCTACAACTCCCTGTGTTCAAGAACCCACTTGAAACTTCTGAGGACAACAGTCCTACCTAGCACCTCCCTACCACCTTGAAATATAAATCTTTGCTTTCTTAAATTTATCACAGTGTTACAACATTTATCAATGGCTTGCTAGTCTCATCATTGTTCTGCTACACTGCTTTGCTCTGCCTACATCAGTGTCTTTCTACTCACCCTCTCCGCTTTCTGTTCTCTTGCATTTTATGTTGTGTGCACCCTATGCATTCTATGTGGTATACCTTTGAATGCTCTTCACTACATCATTGTTCTTCCCTATAGGTTGTTCATTGCATATCGTCCTCCCCACATCATAGCTGACGAAAGAATCAACATCTCTTCTCTATTCTGCATGTTTTATTCACGTCGAGTCCTCTGCCTAATCATCATGGAAAATCTTCGTCTTCTCTGGCGTTACCAAATCTCTTCATCATCAGTGGCCTTTATCTTGAGATTCCTTGGCTTCTCTAGCAGTCGCAACTCTTCATCTTCTCTGTCAGTTATAGCCAATTGTCTTTGGCTTCTTTGGATTCTACGCCCCTTCCTTCACATGACCATCGGCGGTGAGCAAACGCCTATTCAGAAGGCGCTTCCCGATCTTGGTCTAGTGAGAGCTAGCTCCGTCTCTCGATATGACCTTGGGCGATGATCTCATGTGACCACACGATTGTAGACGCATCCAAAGGTGGTTTGGATCAAACAGCTTTTTGCCCCGAAATTTACCTCGAGCCTCCACGCATCCTTTCTCTAAAACTGTGGTTTCGATTCCGACCTGCTTAAGAAAAATAAAGACCCGAGCATGTTCTGGCCCCGCAATGCGATGAGACCGTCAATATTATGATCTTGACAGTGCTCCTGAATGGACGGTTCAGATTTTATATTTACACTCATCCATTCATTGTTCAATCCGACGACTAGGACTTAATCAAACATTGATATGGACGGCTATCGGAACTTCGCCCTTCGAAACTTTAGGATTTCAACTATTCAAACTTACACTATCCTTCCACTGTACTGTGATCAACAGTTGAGAATACACCCGAAGTGATATTTCAGATTGGACGACTAATGTCCTTGCTGAGGTGGTATGCTGACGTGGGTGAGACATGTAGTGGTGTGGTGGAGTGTGACATGTAGCGGGTAGTGGAGTGTGACATCGGAACGCGGAGGTGGTATGTATGAATGGTTTGGTGGTTTACTTGGAGGGGGTATGAGGCAGCCAGTGGTAATGAGTGAGGGGGGCTAATTTAACAGAAAGGTGACACGTATAAGGGTCCCACATGGAAAATACCACTAGCTCGGNCCCCCCCCCCCCCCACAATTAAAGGAAGAAATATCAGGGGGGGTCCGATATGCCCTGTCGATCATAGATCTGAGTGCCCAATTCTCGACCACTGAGATTAGCATGTCGTTCTTCTATCTTATCATGTCCTTCCACTTTAGAGTGATCTGACGGATGAAGTTTACTTCAGATGATCTGACAGTCAAGGATTCATTTCCGCTCTCCGGTTCTCCAGACTTCGAAGATTTCAAATCTCAAACTGACGTTTTTTCCATACGCCAAATTTCTGGAGTTGACAATCCACTAACGTGTATCCCTCTTCTCATCGATGGTACTCATTCACTTCGATAATTTGACCTTTCAACCAGATCAACGGTTTTGTATCTCCTTTCTCTATCAACAGTTGAGATCTCCTTCGGGTCTCTGGAATTCGGAGATTTCAAATCTCAAACTTAAACTCTCGAAGTGATTTCTCTGGAGCTTAACCTCCTCACTTATTTATACCTGAAACAAATGACGTTCATTGGATCATGATCTTAGATTGACGGCTTGATCTTTCTATGATGCAGGTCTTTTGTCTTATCTTATTTTTCCACTTAGAATGATCCGACGGCTGACGAGAATTTGGATAATCAAATTCTCAACCCTTTTATCTTATCCTGTCCTTCCACTAAAATGTGATCTAACGGTTGTGAGTACACTCGAAGCAGATCAACGTTCGACGATGATTTCCGAACCACAAATTGTGAGTGATTTAACTCGACACCCAAACTCCACAATTTGAAGTTGTGCGTTGTTGGTGATTCAACCACAATCATCGATCTTCGAAGCTATAAGATCGGATGGTCCTGAATAATTGTGGCATTGGAACTAGCGTGATATTTAATTCTCCTTTCAATCTCTGCAATCTATCCATGTCGTTGATCTGGCGATTTCACATCTGACGGTCACAACTCAATCCGACTTGAACTGATCACTTGTTGGATCAACCACAATCGTCGATCTCTTAGTCTATGAGATCTGATGATCTAGACCAATTGTGGGACTAGAACTAGTGAATTCTTTAATTCTTCTTTCACTCCCCATAACTTATCCCTGTTGTTGATCTGGCTTGCAGATCCGACAGTCATGATCCTCCAACGATCCTCAAGCCCACGGTCACTCATATGACCGACATCCATAATATGAGTTGATCAACACGGTCGATTTCTTGATCGGACGGTTGTTGAAGCTTCTCACCCTGAGCTTAGATATTCATTTGCTAACCCTCCTGAGATTTTGTCTTCATTCATTTATGTACTGCACTTTCCTTTCTGAGTTGTGATCTCTGCATAAATCATGTTATTCCTCTTGATCTTTGATTCCTTCTACACACTCTGCATGTAATCATGCCATCGTCGTTGTTGTTCTTTCCATCAATGACAAGCACACACTTTTCTGTAAATCATGCCATCAATATCCCCCTTTGGCATTGATGGAAACCCTAAAAGGTTGCGCTATTCTTCTTGGACCTCCAACTATAGCATCCGGACCACTCATTTTCTCCCCCTTTGACATCAATGTCAAAGAAAACATGCTCCCCCTAAGCTATTGCATTACTTTGTGGAGGTATCATATATTCAACCAACACATACTCCCCCTTATAGGATGGACTCTCTTAGGTTGATAATGGGGTCACGCCCAACTTCTAGCGTAGATACTCAAACTGAGATTTTGCAAGCGGTTTAGTGAAGATATCAACAATCTGATCTTTGGATGGAATATAATGCAAAGAAACAATAGTGTTGGTCACTTGTTCCCTCAAGAAGTGATACTTGATGGGTATATGCTTGGTCTTGGAGTGAAATACATGATTATTTGACACACAGATGGTACTAGTATTATCACAATGAATTGGGATCGATGCAGTATATTTTACCTCCAAGTCTACAAGTGTCTGAATCATCCATAAGACTTGGGTACATCAAGTGGCAGTTGCAATGTACTCAGATTTTTTATGCAATAATTAAATGGAACCTTTCTTCTTGCTTAACCATGATACAAGGGAATCTCCTAAGAAGAATGCACCTCCACTCGTTCTTCTCCTTCCATCCATGCAGTTAGCCCAATAAGCATCTGAATATACTGATAGTTGAAAATTTTGATTCCTAGAATACCATAGGCCATAGTCCATTGTTCCTTTCAAGTATCTGAATATTCTTTTGACAGCTAACAAATGACTCTATTTAGGTGTGGCCTGATACCTTCCTACCATTCCAACAACATGCATTATGTCTGGACAGGATGTTGTGATGTACAATAGGTTGTCTATCATAGACCTATATGAACTCTGATCAACATCAGGTGAATCATCATCCTTGCTTAACTTACATCTAGTGACCATAGGTGTGCTCATAGGTTTAGCATATTCCATTTGAAACCTTTTCAACATTTCTCTTAGATATTTTTCTTGAGAAAGAAATATTCCTTCAGACCTCTGAGTAATTTGTAGGCCAAGAAAAAATGACAGTTCCCCTATCATAGACATTTTAAATTCAAACTACATGGCAGAAGAAAACCATTGTGCCAATGAAGCATTATTACTACCGAAGATGATGTCATCTACATAGACCAACACAATGAGAAAATCATTACCCTCTGTTTTGATATATATATTGTTGTCAATTTTTCCTCTCTTGAACCCTTTGTCTTGAAGATACGTATCCAGTCTGTGATACCATGCACGAGGAGCTTGTTTCAACCCATATAAGGCTTTCTTTAGCTTGCAGACAAAGTTAGGGTTATCTAACAGTTGGAAACCTTCCGGTTGTTCCATATAGACTTCTTCTTTTAGATCTCCATTTAGAAAAACTGACTTGAGATCCATTTGATAGACTTTAAACTTCTTATGACAAGCATGGGCAAGAAGCATTCTAATAGCTTCTAATCTTTCTATGGGCACAAATGTTTCATCAAAATCCAGTCCTTTTATTTGAGCATACCTTTTACAAACCAATCTAGCTTTATTCCTGACAATTTGTCCTTGTTCATTCATTTTATTTTTAAATACCCATTTGGAGCCAATTACATTATTATCTGTCGGTCTAGGAACAAGCTCCCAAGTATTGTTCTTCTCAATCTGATCCAGTTCCTCGTTCATTGATTTTAACCAATTTACATCTTCACTAGCTTCATTGAAGTTCTTGGGTTCCACCATGGATACGAATGCCATATGTGATTGCTCAGTGTCTTTGATTATCCTTCTCTTGGTTTGTACACCTTTGTCTTTCTCACCAATTATCTGACTTTCAGGATGATTCTTTTGAGTAATTTTGGAGGAATAATTTGATGTTGATTGTTGTCCTGACTCTTATTGTCTAGGTGTCTCTTCTCCATATGATTCTTGGAATTGTTCATCTTCATTTTTAGTTGTGTCCTCTGTAGTAGACTCAATATTGCTCACCTCTCTTACTGGGACTCCTTCATCAACCTTTAAATCAATGCAATCAACTAATTTATGCAATATTTTATTAAAGCATCTATATCCTTTACTATTGGTAGCATATCCTAAGAAGATGACTTCATCAGCCCTGTCATCATACTTGCCAAGGTTTTCATTATTATTCTTTATGTAGCACTTACTCCCAAAGACTTTGAAGTGTTTGATTGAAGTAGGTCTTCCATACCACAGTTCATAAGGTGTCTTGTCACTATGTGGTCTAAGATGGGCTTTGTTAAGGATATGGATTGTTGTGTGTATTTCTTCTACCCAGTAAGTTTGACCAATGTTCTTCTCATTCATCATTCACCTGGCCATTTGTTGAACTATTATGTTTTGCCTCTCAATTACTCCATTTTGTTGTGGAGTTCCTGGGATTATTTATTCTCTCTTGATCTCATGTTTATCACATAATTCCTTGAAATCACTTGACATAAATTCTCCTCCTATATCTGATCTTACTTCCTTTAACCTCTTGCATGTTTGATTCTCAGTTAAAGCCTTAAATATTTTAAATTTCTTCAGCTTTTTCTTTGATAAAAGAAACCCAAGTCTGGAGTAATCATCAATGATCAGCATAAAGTAGTTTTCCTTCCCTATGCCTTCATGTCTTGATGGTCCACATAAATACATATGAACTAAATGGAGTGGTTTCTCTATTGAAGTAGAGCTCTTGGATTTAACTGTGTCTTGGTTAGCTTTCCTACTTTGCAGGGTTTACACACACAGTCTTTTGGCTTTGATATTCTTGGACGATCTTTTACTGCCTCAAGATTTTTGAGCTTGATTAAGTGGTCAAAGTTTAGATGTCCAAGTCTCCTATGCCATAACCATCTTTCATCATTTTTTCTTAGATGACACTCTTCTTTATCTTCTTTTAGCACATATACATTATTTTATGTCCTTATGCCTTTAGCCACCACTTATCCTGAGTTTACAGACTTTATCTTACAATCCTTGGAAGTGAACACCACTTCACATCCTCTATCACACATTTGACTTACACTGTGAAAATTATGTTTCAGTCCATCTACAAGAAGAACATATTGGGCTTTTCCTTTACCATTACTCAAAATCACCATCCCTTTACCCTTGATTTTACCTAGTTCATCATTTCCAAAGGTTACATTTCATGTTTTTCTTTTACTTATAGATAAAAACTTATCCTTGTCTCCAGTCATGTGCTTGGAACATCCATTGTCTATATACCAGGGGTATTTTTGTTTTTGAGCTGAAAGTACTAGACCACATTTTTCATTATCTTTCTTTTTACATGTGTTGGCATTTCTAGCTAAAGGATGTATCCTTGGATCTGCCTTGTACTTCTTCAGATGGTAGTTTGCAGCTTTGTGGCCGAAGTTATGAAAGTTATAACATTTGAGCTCATTGATCATTAGGTCAAAGTGATTGGTGCTACGTTGTCTATTCATTGGTTTCTTAGTTCTATGTTGTAAAGATTGTTTATTTCTTGACCTCCTCAATTGCATGTCTCTAAACTTAATTTGACAATTTGCAATCTTATCACCAAAATTAGAACAATAAAAACAATAACCATGGAAGAAATTTTGGTACCTGAAGGATGGCCTTCTTCTTGGCATTTGTTGCTCCATCTTCTGATCTCTCTTTTTTTTATCAGGGATCATCTTGTCTTTATTATCTTTTGGTGACAAAGTACTCTCATGGTCTGATTGTTTTCTGACTTGGAACTTGGTCATCTTTATTGGATCTTTGTTTTCTGGTTGTTTACTGCTTGAACCATTTACATAACCTAAACCAGTCTTCAACAAAGGAGATATTTTTTTTCTAAGAATGTCGTTTAGTTCTGTTGTGGCTTTAATTCTTGGAAGATTTTGGAGATACAATGTTTTAAACTTCTCCATCTCTTTTATAGTTTTTACTACCTCTTCTTCCAAGGCTTCACATCTTAACCTTTTTTTCTGATAACTATTGTTTCAGAATGTCCTCTATTTTCTTTGCCTCTTCTAATTCCACTTTTAGCAGGGCAAAGTCTTCAACGGGTTCTTTATTATCTTTCTCTAACTGTATCAGCAATTGTTTTTTCTTTTTCTTCTTAGATCTAAGTCTAGCAATTTCTTCTAGAGAACTGATCAGTTCTCCTTCCAAGTCAACCACAACTTCTTCATCGTCAACATCACTTCATGTGCTTTTATTATCATAATCCTCTTTGGCCATTAGCATAAATTCATTAATCTTATATTCATAGGAAGAGTCACTATATGTGTCTTCTGAAGAGTCATCATTGTTTACACATAAACTTTTCTTTTTACCAAATCTCTTGGGTTTTTACTTATTTTTGCATTCACAATTATGATCTTGTTTCTTGTGTGGACACTTAGATGCAAAGTGACCTATCTTTCCACAGTTAAAACATTTGAAGGGAAATTTACCTTGGTACTTGCCTGATCCTTTCTTTAGTTTTCTCACAATTTTTTCTTCAATTTCATCAGGCTCAAAATCCTCATTCTTATCTGCTTTAAATGATGCTTCTCTAGAGGTGGGTTTATCTTTACCTATCATTATTTCATAGGCAGTCAGAGTTCCTAGGATTTGTTCAATAGACAGAGATTTTATATCATTAAGTTCTTCTATAGAAGAGACCTTTGGGTTGAACCTATCTGGTAGAGATCTCAAAAAAATTTGAACTAAAGAGACATCCTCATTTTTTTCACCAAGTCCTATCATTACATTTACTCGTTCTTCAACTCTCATAAAGTACTTCCCAACAGTTTCATCCTCTTTCATATTTAGTTGTTCAAACTGTAATCTGTAGGTTTGAAGCTTGGCATCCTTTACCTTCTCATTACCTTCATAACTACTGATGAGTTTGTCCCACATTTCTTTGGCAGATTCTAAGTGCATAACTTTTATAAATTATGTTTCTGCAATCCCACTCAAAACATCATTCATAGCCTTAGCGTTGAAGCTGAATTCTAGCTTGTCATCCTTAGAAGCTAGTACAACTGGCTTTACATAACCAATCTCTACCACATCCCAGATATCTGCACCTAAGGCCATTATGTAGGTTCTCATCCTAACTTTCCAGAAGGCGAAGTTTGTTCCATTGAACAGGGGGGCCTTATTGGTTGAAGTTCCTTCATGGCTAGTCATGTTTAAGCTATAGGATCTACCCTTAGATAAAAGGAACCTGGCTTTGATACCAATTGTTGGAAAACTGAATCAGTTGTTACTGTGCTTAAACAATTATGCCCATTTTAAACTCTTTACAGAACACTCAATGATGATCACAATAATGGAGGGATGTAAGCAATAGAATATTCAACATCAATCACACACATGAAATATACAGAGATAGATATTTACTAAGGAAAACCATAAAGGGAAAAACCTCTTCTTCTTGATATGATAAGTAGTCTTTATTTTTTGTACATTATCATTCTTATGAGAACCAACTCCTTTTGAGGCTACCACCTCTATTTTACAAGAAGCAACTTGATGAGAGAACCAACTCTTTGATTTCTCTAGCACCCACTAGAAGGAAGCACCAACTCCCTGAGTGTTCCAACACCAACTGGATGGAAGCACTGACTTCCAGTCACATAGGCACCAACCTGTATAATAGAGAACAATAGTTCTCCCTTGCACTACCCTACCACCCTGGTTTTTTTGGCTATAACCAGATGGAAGCTACAACTCCCTGTGTTCAAGCACCCACTTGAAACTTCTGAGGACAACAGTCCTCCCTAGCACCTCCCTACCACCCTGAAATATAAATCTTTGCTTTCTTAAATTTATCACAATGATACAACATTTATCAATGGCTTACCAGTCTCATCACTGTTCTGCTACACTGCTTTGCTCTGCCTGCATCAATGTCTTTCTTCTCACCCTCTGCGCTTTTTGTCGTGTGCACCCTGTGCATTCTATGCGCTATACCTTCACATGCTCTTCACTGCGTCATTGTTTTTCCCTACATGTTGTTCATTGCATCTCGTCCTCCCCACAGCATAGATGACGAAAGAATCAACATCTCTTCTCTGTTCTGCATGTTTTTCTCACGTCGAGTCCTCTACCTGATCATCATGTCAACTCTTCATCTTCTCTGGCATTACCGAATCTTTTCATCATCATTGGGTGTTATCCTAATATTCCTTGGATTCTCTAGCAGTCTCAACTCTTCGTCTTTTCTGTCAGTTATAGCCATTTTTCTTTCGCTTCTTTGGCTTCTATGCCCCTTCCTTCACGTGACCATCGACGGTGACCAAATGCCTATTTAGAAGGCACTTCTTGATCTCGGTCTAGTGAGCGCTAGCTCCATCTCTCGATATGACCTTGGGCAATTATCTCATGTGACCACATGATTGCGGGTGCGTCTAAAGGTGGTTTGTATCAAAATTATTTTCTCCCCGCAATTTACCTCGAGCCTCCACGTGTCCTTTCTCTAAAACCGTGGTTTCATTTGCAGCCCGCTTAAGAAAAATTAAGACCCGAGCATGTTATGTCCCCGCAATGCGATGAGACTTTCGATCTTACGATCTTGATGGTGCTCCTCAATGGACGATTCAGATTTTATCTTTATACTCATCCTTTCATTGTTCAATCTGACGGCTAGGACTTAATCAAACATTGAAATGGATGGTTGTCGAAACTTCGCCCTTCGAAACTTCGAGATTTCAACTATTCAAACTTACATTATCCTTCCATTGTACTATGATCAACGGTTGAGAATACACCCAAAGTGATCTTTCAGATCAGACGACTCGTGTCCTTCCTGAGGTGGTATGTTGGCGTGGGTGAGACGTGTAGCAGTGTGGTGGAGTGTGACGTGTAGCGGGGAGTGGAGTGTGACGTCAAAACATGGAGGTGGTATGTATGAATGGTTTGGTGGTTTACTCGGAGGGGGTATGAGGCGGTAAGTGGTAATGAGAGAGGGGGGTCCAAGTTAACAGAAAGGTGACATGTATGAGGGTCCCACATGGAAAATACCACCATCTCAGACCCCCCCCCCCATGGTTAAAGGAAGAAAGCTTAGGGGGGTCCAAGTTAACATAAATTCAACACGTATGAGGGTCCCACATGGAAAATACCACCAGCTTGGACCCCCCCCCCGCACGGTTAAAGGCAAAAATCTCAGGGGGGTCTGATATGCCATGTCGACCGTAGATCTGAATGCCCAATTATCGACCGTTGAGATTAGCGTTCCCTTCTTCTATCTTATCATGTCCTTCCACTTTAGAGTGATATGATGGTTGAAGTTTACTTCGGATGATCCGACAGTCGAGGATTCATTTCGTCTCTTCGGGTCTCCAGACTTCGGATATTTCAAATCTCAAACTGATGCTTTTCCCATACACCAAACTTTCGGAGTTGAAAATCCACTGACGCATGTCCCTCATCTCATCGATGGTCCTCGTTCACTTCGGTAATTTTATCTTTCAACTAGATCAACGGTTCTACGTCTCCTTTCTCAATCAACAGTCGAGATCTCCTTCAAGTCTCCGGACTTTAGAGATTTAAAATCTCAAACTTAAACTCTCGAAGTGATTTCTTCAGAGCTTAACCTCCTCACTTCTTTATACCCGAAACGAATGATGTTCGTTGGATCAGGATCTTAGATTGACGGCTCGATCTTTCTGCGATGCAGGTCTTTTGGCTTATCCTGTCCTTCCAGTTAGAATGATCCGATGGCTGATGAGAATTCGTATAATAAAATTCTCAACCCTTGTAGCTTATCCTGTCCTTCCACTAAAATGTGATCCAACAGTCGTGAGGACACTCGAAAAAGATCAATGGTTGACAATGATTGCGGAACCACAACTTGCGAGTGATTTAACTCGACACCCAAACTCTGAAATTTGAAGTTGTGCGTTGTTGGTGAGTCAACCACAATCGTCGATCTTCGAAGCTATAAGATCGAACGGTCCTGACTAATTGCAGGATTGGAACTAGTGTGATATTTAATTCTCCTTTCAATCTTCGCAATCTATCCATGTCATTGATTTGGCGATTGCACATCCGACGGTCACAAATCAATACGACTTAAATTGATCTCTTGTTGTATCAACCACAGTCGTCGATCTCCAAGTCTATGAGATCTAATGATCTAGACCAATTGAGGGATTAGAACTAGCGAGTTCTTTAATTCTTCTTTTGCTCCCCGCAATTTATCCTTGTCGGTTATCTGGCTTGCAGATCCGACGGTCACGATCCTCCAATGATTCTCAATCCCATGGTCACTCATATGACCGACGTCCGTAATATGAGATGATCAACATGGTCGATTTCTTGATCGGACGGTTGCTGAAGCTTGTCACCCTGAGCTTAGATATTCATTTGCTAACCCTCTTGAGATTTTATCTTCATTCGCTTATGTACTGCGCTTTCCTTTCTGAGTTGTGATCTCTACATAACTCACGCTATTCCTCATGAGATTTGATTCCTTTTACACACTCTGCATGTAATCATGCCATCGTCGTTGTTGTTCTTTCCATCAATGACAAGCACATGCTTTCCTGTAAATCATGCCAACAGATTAGTGTTATGGCTTTATGTGTGCCCATTTATTATCTCTAGAACAAGCTAATAAGATCCAAGATTATGAAATAAGAAATGTATTCAAATCTGATGTTGTTGTGGACTCTACATTTTTTTTTCTCATAGATGGAAAGCCAATGGTTGCTAGTTTTCCTTCAAGAAAAAACACAAGTATGCAATCATTGCTCAAGGTTTTTCTCTTTCCACATGCCCTTTTAGCAGAATCTCATGTCGTTGTATGAACATTCTATGCCCTCACCATACATCCGATTCCCATGTGTAATGAACTATGCTTGTTGGTCGCTAGACAAAGCAAGGAAGTGATTTCACCTAAACAAAGGTTAGTGCCCTAATATTGTTATCAACATTGTTCTTGTTCTTTTGTTAGAATAAAAGCTAGTGGTTGTGGTTTTTAGATTTCCTTCTAACACAAGCACAATGATGCAATCATTGCTCTGGGGTCTCCTTTCTCCTAACAATCACGATTGTTAGTGTTTTTCCTTTGTGTGGACCCTTTGACTGCCTTTGAAACAAGCTAAGAAGGTCTATAATGCAATACAAAGTGTATTTAATAGATGTTTTTGTTGGATTTGTAATTGTTCTTGTGCTGGAAGGAAATATAGCGATCATTATCTTTCCTTCTGGCATAAGCACAAGCATGCAATCATAAGGTTTCAAGTTGGGTAGAATAGTGGGACTCCTGTCCAATTTCGAAGAATATGAATTGTTGGGTGTTATTTCGAGGTGCATATACATAATGTACCTAAGATAGATTCAATTGGGCCCAAGGATCTCTCAATCCTAATGCAAAATCAAGGAAAGAAGCTTCAATGTGGGGTTTGGGTTCATGAAATCCTTTCACAATTTTCTTAGAATTCAAAGCAATTACAAGGCACAGAGCTCTGTTTCTACAATCGGGTTTTATTCTATGAGGAAATTTATTTGAATGCTTGCAATATATCCTCTTGCTTTTGTGGTGAATATTCCTTTGAATTTCAGAGGATTTCTTATAGAAATGGATTTCAAGCTCTGAATCTAAGATTGAAAATACAATTGAGAGATCAATCTCGAGCCAAAATAACTATATGTCATATAAATGTATGACTCATGATATCAATCAATCAATGGATATTTTATGAGACCAAATAATGGTTATGAGTTATTTTGCACAATTTGGTTTCCAATAGATTTGTTGTGCATAGTCATTGTTACAATATTTTTTTTCTTGATTTATGCAAGGTTTATAAAATAAATCATCTACGTTGTAATTTCATTTTAAATATTAGAAAATATTGACATCAATTATTTGGAAGCACTGGTAAAAGTTAAAACACGCCGAAAATATTATTTTTTAACAATAATCCTACTAACAATAGTAATTGTGAAATGAAAGAGTTAAGGTGCAATTCATGGTATAGATCCCACACTTTGAGAGATCAATGAAAAATTCCTTATCAATAGCTTAAATTTATAGTCCACCAAGATTGTATCCCAGAAGTAACATCAGGCTCATTCCATATACTAACTTTTTATTTTACCCTTCCAAGGAATGCCAAAGCTTCTTTTTGGTTCTATTCATTCACTGAAACAATTGTAGACACTTCAAACTATGGGAAAGGATAATATTAGCTATATTTAAACCTCCAAGATCCAATATAGGATATGTTATTTCCATTAAACAAATCCAAAATGAAAAGCTATTTTAAGATCATGGGATTAGTATTGTCACTCCAAATTTGAAATCCACAAAAAATCCACGAAGTCATGGGATTAATATTGTTACTCCAACGAATCTTGAAGACTTATTTTCCTCTAAGGTAACATCTCCTAGAGTAGCGGTCCTTGAACCTTCCATATTTTCTTAGATGAGTCCCCAAATGCAAGCTCACAAGACCATCCATGCATATATGCATATTCTAAACTAGATGTTACCTCCAATAAATTCACATGCATTTTCTTCTCCAATTGCATAGATGAAATAGGTTTCAATAGAACCTCAAGGCCTTGGTCATTATTTGATGCAATCACCTTTCCAATCTTCCTCATATGGGTTGGGATCCCTTAGTAGAATGTCACCTCATTGTGTGGATGTGGAACATCATAATGCATGCGGATCTCTCTTTTCACTATCTATGGCTGCAACCTTAAATTCAATTTCCCAGAGCGAAAAATAGAGCCATGGGTTTTGTGATTTGGGAGTTCATCTGAATCCCAATTCATGGTCTGATTGGGGCTCTCCAACTGGTAAAACTGACTAGGGAGTTCAAAGAGAAGATATGATAAAATTAAAATAGCTGACCTCATTTGGCGCCCTCACAATTATGAAGAACTAGATTTTTCTTGGGTTCAAACACTAGTAAAGAAACTACACCAAATGGTAAATATAGAGGAAATGTATGTTGTTTTGTCATGCAAGGGGAAAATAGAAAATGTTGACCATTCAATTTTGGGTCCCTAGATTGAACATATGCAACTTGATCAAATTGTAACTTGAGATTGCAATTATTTATTTGGAGTTGTGGTAGCGTGGGATGGACTCATTTAAAATTCAATTTTTTTTATTTTTTACTATTTCTCTTATAAAATTATCCATTTTGGCTTAGGAAATAGTCTAATTTTCTATCTTTTATCGGAATTACACTAACAGGAAATTTGGGAGAGAAGTGTGGAAAAAACAAATAGGGAAATTTGACCACACAAATAGAATTCCTTGTCGCAGGTTGACAAACTCAATATCTCTTAAGAAATAGACTATAGAATGACTATTTTTTTGTCGACATGGCAATTAAAGATGTTGTTTTGTTTACTTATCATTAGAAATTATATATATATATATATATATATATATATATATATATATATATATATATATATATATATATATATATATATTCTTTGAAAGAACCAAGTAGATAAATGTTGTCTATTGGTTCCTCTGCACAAGGCCTTGGATTAAATCCAAGATGTGGCATCTTGTAGCATTTTTAATTTATCAAACGTGAAATCTATAATAAGTTTTGGGGAGTAACCTCTAAGGTTGTAACTAGAAAAAACTATGATGTTCATTGTTTACTGTTATTTTTTTGTGCTTAAACTATCAACTAAACTTTGCAAGTGGCAATTTTGGGGTAGCATTTTTGTAGATTGAAGTGGATGGTTGTTAGTCTGAACTTGTTATAGAAGCTTTTGAGTTTGTAGAATCTAACGGCACAACATGATTTTTTTTCCCAGGAGGCACAACATGATTTTATAGTTGATATATTTGGTAAGCTTTACTAGAATGATGGTATGTACATTTTGCAAAATTTAAAGGATGACAAACCATTATTTGCCATGTAGCTTCACTTTATTGACTAGGTGGAAAGGAATTTTAACACAATCCAATTTATGCATACTTTTGTTTTGAACTACGATATCAGTCTTTTGTGACGTCCTTACAACTACTATGCTCTAAAGGGATTTCCTAAAACCATAAGTGTCCTTTGATAAGGTACAAAGGTACCATTGTGTTACCTTTGATTGTTTGGATATTTTTATTTATTGAAAGTGAATTTATTTCATAATTTTGTTAGAGCCCACTGTGTTCCTTCCTTGTTGCCTTTGTCTTTGGCTAGTAGAATCTTTTCCTATAAACATGTTTTAATGCATGGTTAGATCAAACTTTCCATGTTGACATCATTGCTTCATATATTAAATATATAAAAAATATCGAATTTTATTAAACTTCTTTTTAATATCATTTTCAAAGACAATATTAAATTACTATGATTGGAGATTGTTTTCTTAATTGTAAGGAAATCGATGAAATTCATATTCTCTACTTTTTAAAGGGTGTTAGCTCAATGGAAGAGCACCTACCTTACAAGCAGGAGGTTGGTGGTTCGATTGCTCCGTTCCCTAACATAAATTAACATAAGATATTATAATTTATTTTAAGAAAATAATCTTTATGTTAATTTGTCTGAGTGGTAAACCATTTTTTTATACATTGTTTTATATATTGTCTCTAAAGAGACAAAAGTCTTATATTCTTTGGAGAGACAAAAATATTTTCATAGACTTCTAAATTTTGGTATTATAATTTGGTATACAAAGTCTTTTATTGACTTTTATTTGCCTATATGCATTAATATGGATTAATATATGTGATATGTAATTTTTGAAAAAATAACCCATGTAAATAGAATTGCATTTCTTCAAAAAAAGCATAGAATTAATTGGTAATTAGTGCTTAGTAGACTATTTAGGTTCATTGGAGATGTGTCACAGATGAATGATGAATGTAAGTAGTAAATCATTTGATTTTCCTCTCCATAATTTTTTGTAAATTTCTATTCTTAAATCAATTGAAATCATCCCATATAAGCCAACAAGACACAAAGTTATTTGTTGACTTTTATTTACTTATATGCATTAATATGAGTGCATAAATGTGATATATAATTTTTGAAATAAAACTCCATATAAACAACGATGCATTTCTTCCAAAAAAACTTAGAATTTCCTAATAATGAATGTTGACTTAGAACGTTTTAAATTATAATGCATTTGATTTATCAATCCATAACTTTTTATAAATATGTATTCTTAAATCAATTATTTGTAAGTGCAATCATCTCATATAAGCCAATTTAAGGACAATAACTTCTATTTACCTATATTATGCATCAATATGACCGTATAAATGTGATGTAATTTTTGAAATAAAACTTCATGTAAATAAAAATGCATTTCTTAAAAAAACATAGAATTAATTGATAATGAGTGTTAAGTGGACTATTTCTCATTGGAGATGGGTCATAAATGGATGTCTTTGAACTTTTTCACCCTATGACATTTGATTTCCCCATCCATAACATTTTGCAATTTGTATTATTAAAACAATTATTAGTAATATAAATCATTTCATATAAGCCAACAAGACACAAAACTATTTATTGAAATTTATTTAATTATATGCATTAATACATGTATAAATGTGATATGTATTTTTGAAATAAAACTCCTTACATTTCCTACAAAAATAATTATAATTAATTAATAACCAGTCCTAAGTGAGCTATTCAGACTTGTGGGATCTGAGTCAAAAATGAATGACTTTGAATACATGATTAAACTTGAAAATTAATATCTTAATTTTAATCATTTATTTGTAGTTACATTAAACATTAATCATTAATAATCAAAGAAAATGGGGGCATACAAAGTTCAACCAAAAACCTTGAAAAATGTGTTTCAACATATATTTCTTATGCATTTAAAATTCTTATCATTTTCTCCTTCTTTTGGTGAAAGTAATGCTCAACCATAGTTGATTTTTCTATGGTTAGTTGACACTATGACATCAAGCCAGTGGTTTTGTAGAATCGACAACGAGGAGAGATCTATATCCATTTCTTGCATACTACTCTTCGAATACCCTTACTTCCACTGCCTACTCCCGACGTTGGTTCTCAGAGGCCACTCATTTACTTCATTCCACACTAGGCATCTCAATAGATTGACTCCCTCCATGGAATATATTTAGGATTTATAAAAAAAAAACTCAATGTTGATGAAGTGCATGTAATAGAATTTTTCCAAATTTAATGAAATATGTGTTTTTTCCTTCTAACAAAATGTTTATACAATCTTAGAAATTTTATCAAGCAACCTTAATAACATTTTTGTGCAATACCTTGATAAAAATTCAATACTCTTCTAAGCACAACACAATTGGACTTGCTATGGTGTTTTGTTTTATTCTACTACAGCACATGATCACTATTTGGGTTATGAATTCATTTGTTCTCCTCACCTAGAGCACAATTCTTCATGGGTTCATGATAACAACGAACCCCCTAAAGGTGTAAGCAATGAACAATTCCTACTTGGCTTCATTCTTACCATCACTGCCTCTAAATTATTTGTACTCATTCTCCCACTAATGCAACTTGTTTTCACCAAGGTTGTGGGTATGGACACATTTTTAATGGT
>ML785482.1:401113-465449 GCA_009831015.1 Picea engelmannii
CTTGATAAAGGAGTTCACCCCACTCCGGGCTACATCTCCTGGTCCAGCTTCCAATGGATCATTATTATTAAATTGCTCAAAGTGCTCAAAAACATGTCTTACAGTGCTCAAAATGACAAACTGACTACTTCAATGGCTCCGCAGCGTCCCAAAACCCCTGTCTGGGCTCTTTCGGCACCTGAAACGGTCGAAAAATGAAGAAGATGGCCTCCTTGAAGTCTCCCCTTCTACTTTGTTGTCTCTGGTTCTACAATCTGCACCCTTGTTCTTCCAACCTAGCACACACGCTCTTTAAAGGCGTAAAAACCAAGACCCGTACGCAACCGCGCATCGGTCCAAACCGTAGAACGGTTAGGACGCCTCCAGCCCTTAACCGCCTCGGCACTTGGTCATATTACCCACGCGACCACAGGTTGGGCATAAAATTCGTTGGTTCGTTTAAAAACCGTGCAACAGATTAAACACCCGCGCAAATGTATAACCAACCACGCATAACACAATGTATTAACATAATATAAGACCCCGCGCGTTTTAATACACGACCATATTACATATGTAATATAAAACACAAAGTATACAATGGTATTATGTTTTCCCCGCGCGGTAATATTAACACATGGTTACATGTGTTATGTTATAAAACCAGGGGTCGGGGCTTAGGACCCGACCCGCGCCCTTTTCAAAATCAAACAACCATCCAACTTAAATATATTATTTCTCGCCTTTCAAACAAGGAATAAGTAACGGACAGTTGGCTAGCGGATCATTTCAAAGGCGTTGGCTATGGGGGAGGTCCGGGGTTCAAACCCGCGGACTCCCAACAATATTTTTTACACATAACCAAATTAATCAAAAATGAAGAGACACGTGTCAGCACCCGATTTGCTGACAACCGTCCAATACAAATGCGCCACGTCTGCCCTCTACCACGTCAGCATGATGGTACGGCCCTCCACGTGGCTGTACGGACTGTACGGACAGGTACAGTCAACACCCCAATTTTTTACCTGTTTGACTTGGCGGTCAAATCACGATATCTCCTCCATACGGACTCCATTCGCGAAAATAAATATACCGCTGGAATCAGGAAAATGAGACGGACGCAGTGGCACTGTTTTCGTCTCAATCCGAGCACTTTGAAAATTGAGCAAATTTTGATCCCCTGATCATCCACCTAGCAACATTTTTGTGAAGTGGTAACCTTACTGGCCTGTCTTAGGTAGCTACACAGGTGACTACAAGGGGGAATCCTTGTGGTACCTAGGGTAGATGTTGAATCTTCGTATCAACAAACCAGTGAGGGTATTTTTTTGCAGGCTCTTACTTGCACCTTGGTGAGATGTTGTGTGATGGTTATCATAATTGCTTCTCATATCTTCATTGATGGCTTGACATCCCATCTTCGGAAGACCCTTAGACCGACTGGTTTTCTTACTTGATATCTCAGATTTGGCTAAGTGTATGCTCTATGTATTAGTTTCATAGTTGGCCATAAGATCGCTTTTTTTATTTATTTAATTTTTTGTCTTATCCATCATGGCCGACTTACCCTGTCATTGTTCCATAAGAATTATCGGGTTTGATCTGAAAATATCCTATCAAGATTAATGACCAGTTGTTTGACAACTGATCACTTGTCCTTGTCCTCAACCTGAGTTAGAAGATCCCCCTTTTTTGTGAGAAATCTACCATGCCGTCATTCTAGAACTACCATTGGTTTATCCATACCCGACTAGGAAGACCTCCGACCATTTGTTAGACAACAGATGAGTTCAACATCTGAAGACACCAATACTACCAACATGGAAGATCCCGTAATAGGAGATTATCCATTTGGAGTTGTAACCATAAGTGAAGGTCATCTTAACCCTCCTTCCACCTCTCCTCTACTTGACTCTTTCCCCCATAGCTTAGGGAAACAACATTATCCTGATAGTGACCCTTTTTCAACATTAAATACACCTATGTCGAGTGGCAATGTTGCCTATGTCATTCCAATTTCTACTCCCACAGTGTCTAGCACGCCAAGTGGTATCCGAATAAATCTGTTTGTGCCATCAACCAGTGGGGTGAGCTAGAACCCCACCTATATCATCAGCCACCAAAATATGAAATCCACTCGTTACACCACCTCAAGCACCATTTTCTCTATGGAGTCATCTCATAGTCCATCCAGTTGCATTCAATTCCCAACTTAGTGTTCATCAAATCCTTGCCTCTGGTTCACAATCCAACATAGGAAAAAATGTTGCAGCTAATCCATGGAGTAGTTTTGTCTTCTCTTCTAGTAACACACCCACTGGTCAAAACGCACCTAGTATTGGTTTCCCATTTTGATGGAATTGGAATAATGGAATTAGTGCTTGTTGGCACAGGGGCAAACCCGGATTTCAATGCTTCAACAATGCACCAACAAAACCCTAACTACCGGCCCTTTCGGCAACACCTGCGAAGTAGATGAAGTCTCACCCGAGGTAGAGGCAGGGGTGGTTGTAGGACTCAAGTGTCTACAACCTAGATGGGACATAGATCTGTGATTACAACACTCTAACAAAGCACTTAGCAGTTATCATTCATTGGTATTTAACCCTTATTCACATCACAGGAAGAAACCCTAATTACAGAGCAACATAATATTCAATAAGATCTAACACATCCAAGCACTAAGCACATAGAAATAGATTAGATCTAGCATTCATTCACCTCACTAAGCACTAAGCTACCATATCAGATGCATCTAATCATACATAAAGATAACAACACTAAGCATAAATCACATCAATCACACAAAGCAACCATAACACAGAATATACGTGGTTCACCCTAGCGTGGGGCTACGTCCACCAACTCTTCTTCTTCTTTATTGTCTTTTGTCAATCTTCTTACATGCACATAGCATCAAAACCAACTCTGCATAGGATAGGATATCTGCATGCACCTCGCCAGATCCTCCTTCCCCGAGTTAGGTCACTGCACAAAGGCTTTCTTACAATTGCTTTCACTTAGCTCTACAAGTTCTCAACACACAGTATGCACAGAGATTACTCAATCACATAGATCCAACTACTTACATTGCTTGCACTTAGCACAACATCACTTAGATCTCTTATTCTCCTACTTACATCGCCTAGCTTTCTATTTATACATTACAAAATGGGCCTAAACATGGGTAAAACCCACGGGCCGACATCCCATACCCGTTACATAATCCCTAAACCCAAAAAGTCCACAAAAGGTGGCGAGATCCCGCGATCTCCGCTTTGCCTGGCGCTCTGTCTTCGACCAGCCTGTCGAAGTCAACAAATTGGTCAAACATGACCAGTGTTTCCACAAAACTTGGTCAAGGGCCAACAGGCCCCTAACACTCACCTGTGACTCGTCCTGAGTCACTCTGATCTGGGTAATTCTGCTTCAAATGCCTCGAGCTTGGATCGAGATGCTTCTGCATGCTGCTTTGCCAGAGCCTCCTGCTCGGTGAACTCTTGAATGAATTTCTCATTCACTGGTCCTTCCAAGCGTTGTTCTACCGTGGTGACTACTTGTTCGAGTTGTGCACCTTGTCCTTCAATTTCCTCAAAAAGTGTGCAAGCTTCATCCTGCACTGGTTGGAGCCTCTGGGTTACTTACATGACACTACTCTAGATGGCATGGACCTATTGTTGAACCATGCATTGTTCCTGGGACCTTTTCATTCTCTCAACCGCTGATAGTGGTTTCAACTATGCTTGCACTGATGTTGCTTGTTGCTTCACTTCCTGGAGTTGTGACTCCAATGTCTTTAGTTCAGGGTCCTCTACAAGGCGCTCGTAGGTCTGTGCACTTTGACTGCTGAGTTGTTTGCAGTCCAAGGTTAATGCCTTGATTCTCTCAACTGCACTCCGGGCAGTTTCCTCTCTCTGATCTCGCACTTCCTGCGAAGTGTTTGGCACTGCTTGTAACTCTAGTTCTTCTACTCTCTGTTGAAGTTGTTGAATGGCTTCAGCAAGCTTTGCCACTTGACTCTCCAGTGTGTCTTCTTCTATCTATTCTAAGCCCTTCATAGAGCAAAGTACTCTAGTGACTGCTTCTTTAACTCCAACCTGGTCCGCGAGCAACTGTTCTTTCTCCTTCTAAATTTTTACTCTATCCTCTATGAACTTCACCTAGTGTTGGCACAGGGGCAGACCCGGGGTTCAACGCTTCAACATCGCACCAACAAAACCCTAACTATCAGCCCTTTCGGCAACACCTGCGAAGTAGATGAAGTCTCACCCGAGGTAGAGACAGGGGCGGTTGTAGGACTCAAGTGTCTATGACCTTGTTGGGACACAGATCTGTGATTACAACACTCTAACCAAGCACTTAGCAGTTATCATTCATTGGTATTTAACCCTTATTAACATCGCAGGAAGAAACCCTAATTACAGAGCAGCGCAGTATTCAATAATATCTAACACATCCAAGCACTAAGCACATAGAAATAGATCAGATCTAGCATTCATTCACCTCACTAAGCACTAAGATACCATATCAGATGCATCTAATCATACATAAAGATAACAACACTAGGCATAAATCACATCAATCACACAAAGCAACCATAACGCAGGATATACGTGGTTCACCCCAGTGTGGGGCTACATCCACCAACTCTTCTTCTTGTTTATTGTCTTTTGTCAATCTTCTTACATGCACAGAGCATCAAAACCAACTCCACATAGGATAGGAGATATGCACACACCTCGCTTGATCCTCCTTCCCCGAGTTAGGTCACTACACAAACTCTTTCTTACAATTGCTTGCACTTAGCTCTGCAAGTTCTCAACACACAGTATGAATAGAGCTTACTCAATCACATAGATCCAACTACTTACATTGCTTGCACTTAGCACAACATCACTTAGATCTCTTCTTCTCTTATTCTCCTACTTACATCGCCTATCTTTCTATTTATACATTACAAAATGGGCCTAAACATGGGTAAAACCCATGGGTTGACATCCCATACCCATTACATAATTCCTAAACCCAAAAAGTCTACAAAAGGTGGTGAGATCCCACGATCTTCACTTCGCCTGGCACTCTGCCTTCGACCAGCCTATCGAAGTCCCAAAATTGGTCAAACATGACCAGCGTTTCCACAAAACCTGGTCAAGGAACAACAGTGCTAATCAGCCTAGCGTAAATCCCTTCCCCGGGGGAAGCAATGTCCCTTGGGGTACTCCCAATGCTGGGGGAAACAATACCCTTGGAATCCCTCCCTTCCTTATAAGCAACAATCCCCTTGTTACAGGAAACCCCCCAATACCTAGGAGCATTAATGCCTCCGATAACGTACCCCTTCTAGGGAACATTAACATCCCTAAAAATGATCCTTTGCATGGGGGCACCAATCCCCCAAATAATCCTCAACATGGGGGTGACTATATGTCAATGGGAAATCCTTACCAAGGAAGCGGTTATATACCTATAGGAAATCCTTATCAATGGGGTTATTTTCCTACCTTTAGTCAATATATGGGAGGGCCATACAGTCCTTTTGGTCTCAACATGCCATTACCTTTAGACCAAAATACGTTCACGAACACTCAGTTGCCATTTTTGGCTACTCTAAAACTACCTAATTTATCTAGACTCATGAATGATCCCATAGTGCATAATCCCACTTGGCCAGTCGTTCCAGTCAAAATTCCAATAGACATTCCAAAATTCGATGGCAAAACGGGAGAAGATCCCACCACACACATTACAACTTATCATCTGTGGTGCGTCTCCAACTCTTTGTTGGATGACAACATTCGTTTACGTCTTTTCCCTCTCACCTTAACTAGCAATGCCTCAAAGTGGTTCATTAAGCTACCAACTTCTTCATTCAACTACTTTAATGCTTTGGCAATGGATTTTTTTACCCATACCCATCTGATATGAAAGGAGGACAAAGATTTTGACCTCATTACAACAGAACACCACCACACATATCTCTGACCACATTCACGAGTGGGGATGAAGAAGAAGACTCGTTAAAGCTCCAATCCAAGGTCAGCTCTTAGCTGATTGGTTTACAATATCATTATTACCTCCCATCCCTAAAGATGTTCCTATGTTCGGAGCCATAACTAAGGAGCATGCTATTCATCATGCCCAACACTTAGATTTGATTTATTCACAGTCGGGTACATTATACGACCTCATTCCCCATGCTCATTGACCATGGAATGACACTCCTCGACCAACGCCTAGACCCCATGTCGATGGCATGGTTGGTCATGTCTCTTCCACCACAGTTGGCGAGTTGACTGAGCAGCTTAGTCAATTGACTATAGCTAGAAATCCCACCTCTTTTGTGTCTGCAACCAATTTGACTCCGGCCCCTGCTCAAACCTCCAAGGTGAACACGGTGCAGTCCATCGGACCGAAGAAAACTCAACAATCTGGAAAGAAGAAGAAAAATAATAACAATAAGAAAAAGAAGAATTCTTCTTAATAGATAGGCCAACAAACCCAAGACCCCAATTGTGGGAAAAAACAAAAGAAAGGTAAAATATCCTTGTATGGTGTGTAAGGAGGACCACTTTACCAAAGACTACCCTCGCCTTGCCAAGGTCCACAAATATCTCGAGCGAGGGGGGTCTCCTTCCCAATCGACGGTATGAACCAATCCTTTCCCCCCTAGCAACAACAAATGGTTGCACAAGTTCCTACACCTCCAACCGGGGGCAATGAAGGGTCCTCAACTGCAAACATTATGATGGTTAAATCTATGGTGGCACTATCCACCAGAGCGAAGAATTATGACACTCTTGAGGGATAACCTTCATCTAAGGATCTTCCATCAACTTCACCACCTAATGGCCCTCTCACATTAGAGAAACCAACTTTTGAACCTGCAATCTGCCCTCCAAAAGGAGTACTTCGACGAACTACCCATAACCCGAACGCTCTAGTAGCTCAACATTACAATATAGTGGAAGATATCACCTAGGCACCATGTGCTATGTCAGCACTCAAAGTATTGCAGAGTTGTCTTTTACAGCACAAAGCCTTATTATTAGTCATAGGTAGAATCGACCCTTGGGAATCAAACATTTTTTCCTTCGACATAGAACATAGTGAGTCGCATCTCTCACACCAACTAGCATTTCAAATCATAGTTGGTTGTATTAACAAGAATATTTTGCGTATAGTGATTGATGAAGGAGCTACTATTTGTATTACGTCTTTGTCATGTTGGAAATCCCTTGTTTCTCCTCAGCTCACTACATCTCAAACCATCTTAAAAGCTTTTAATGGACACTTTTTCAAACCCCATGGAATTCTCACCTCTTTATCCATTGAGCTCGAGGGCGTACTTCTCTCTGTAGAAGTCAAAGTGGTTGATGCCACCCTTGACTATAATCTGCTCTTAGGTCGCACTTGGTTCTATGGAATGAAAGTTGTTGCATCCACTATCTTTCGCGTCATACGTTTTCCTCATCAAGGAAAGATAGTCACCATCGACCAACTCAATTATTGTGCACTTGACTTGCGAGCTAATCCTAGCACCAACGTGCCTTTTGTTGATGATTCTTCTGGGGGGCATGAAGGTGTTGGTATATGTATGTTCAAAGATTCATTTCTTATGGGGATATTCACCCTTCCTCCACCCAATACTACCCATGTATCTCATGTGAACATGATCTCTTATGTCACCAATAGATCCCTTGGGTCTTTTGATCCTTGGGTGGTACCTCATCCTGAGAATGTTGATTCATACATAGCTTCCATGCCGCTCACTACAGTCAATATTGTCGATCCGAAAATCCCATCAAAATCTGTTGATATTGGTCAACAAATCCATCCTCATATGGAGTGGGATCAACCTACTTCGCTCGTACGGGTTGTTGACTCTCTTAGTTCACATGATTTCCTAGATATTAAGTTTCCTTCAGAAGAGGCCATCATGGAAGTCATGGTTGTTGGGTTCCTTTTGTCACAAGGGTGAGCAAAAGGAGGTCCCTTAATTGTCTAGTTAGACTATCAAGAAAGCACAACGTAGAGTTAGTTGGTTAATGGCTCAACTAACATGAAGAAACAAGAAATAAACAACAATGAAATAAATCTAAACTAAGCAAACAACAACTTGAAATGAATGCACAAATAAAACACAAGAGAGATATACTAAGTAAACTAATCTTCAAATTGATACTCCTTGGAGAAATATGGGAACTTATGAGTCCCCTCTTCCTCTTTGGGAAGGCTCTTGAGTCCCCAAGTACAAAGTATTCTTTCTACTATCAATGGCTAACAAAAGAAAATGGTGAAGAAAAGAGTGACAAACTACTCAAGAGGAGAGATTCCTAACACTTGCTATGGATTTCCAAAGCTTTCTAAGAGGAAGATGGCTTCCCAAAGCTAAAAATGAGCAGCATAACAATACTCAAATGCCTCTTATTTTTTGTGTACAATGGCCCTTTATTTATAGGAGGATGGCATTCTTTTTCTTAACTGGTTCCAAGTTTGAATGGGAGGCCCTTGGGGGTACCTCCCATCCTTTTGAGTGATCCCAAGGTGAAATTTGGGGGAGATTTTGGGTATGGGGGAGATTCCCTTCATTCCAAAAATGGTTGAGGCCCGACCAAACTCATCAATGTGTCATTTTTGCGTCAGTGCGGGTCTTTTGACTGTCAGTTGCGCACTGTGTGTGTCGTACACCATGTTAGCTCGCGTGGACGTGCGTGCACAGCTTTGGATGAATGTGTGTGGATTTCCAAAACCACTTTTACATAGTTTTATGATTGTCTTGTCAAATTGAGTGTAATCCTTCCATGAATATTGGTAGTATGCTATGTTTGTGTTAATTGTTTCTTCATCCATTATATGTATTTGTAGTGAGCCATTTTCCAGTGATAACATATGCCCCTTGATGTGTGAGGTTAGGAGCATACGTATAGACGAAATACATCATTGTTTCTTTTGATGATGACATTGTGTAGAAAGTGAGAAAACCTGAACGTGGGGAGATTTGAGAGTCATCTGTTAGAGGGAGAGGGGACGGAAGATTAGTACAAAGTATGCTAGGAAAACAAAAAGTGTTTGTACAAATGAGGCAGGCATGCCCCGTGCTAGTATCATGAGACCATTGAGAGATAGTAATAACAAAACTTGTTGACAAAGTAGATATATGTAGTGCCCTCGGGGGCATGAAAAACAACAAGTGACGATTCTAATGACTGAATTGGCTCTGAACCGAGTGGTGAAGGAATTAGAGGCATGGATGGCCTAATTGGATTCAGAGGTCTTTGGCCAGTACTAAAAACTACAATGGTCGTAAAGTAATATCCATCGTAACATGAGATTGTGTTGGAGTCGAATGTCATGGGGATCAACGACATCAAAGAGAAATTAGGACTCTCTGTGTGTCATCCAAGGCCACTCATTGTCAATGGAATGAGGACCAAGATACTGTCACTTTTATGGAAATTTGTTGATGTCGACATGAAAATTAACTCGGAGATATGAAGCAAAGGGCTTATAGATATCTCGTGTGATCAACATGGTGGAAGAAATTGTAATGGTACTAGTAAAGGGGGTGGTAATTAACATGAATGGTGTCTGAAGTATATAGGATTCCAAAACTGCCCTTACTTGGGGGGTATTGATGGATGAAAACAATCGTAATATATTATATGGTGTCAGGGGGACAACCAAATATGGGAAGACTATGCTGAAGGGGTGATACTGCAAGGGGATGTAGCGTAGGTCAAAATATAGAGTGATATGGGGCAAAAAGGTGTAGTGGTGGTCAACATTTTGGATTAGATACAAATAGCTTGTAGCGGATGTGAGGGTAGTGAGATGCCCCAACCAAGGGTAACATGGGTTGCGATGTTCCAAGGAAACAAAACTGTCATCGGGTGTGATGGTCAAAAGCTATTGTACTTGCTAAAATGTAAAATGTTCCTTTTACAATTACCAAATGAATAAATAATGGGGTTGAAAGTACAGATACAGAAACGGGTGCCCCAGTGGAGTATGGCTTGGCCTATAGAGAGTGCAAGTAGAGATTGGTGGAGGGTGGGGGGGGGCATTGGTTAGTTTATGTACTAGGTAGATGAATGGAGGATGATGTTGCAGATGGGCAAGTGATGGTGGGTGGTATGGAAGGTTAATGAGAATGTGGAGGTGCACTTAATGTAACCAACAATCATAAGGTGGGAATCCATAATGGGGTGGTTCGCATGATGAGGAGGAAGAATTATGAGGTTCTTTCTATCAGGTGTAACACTACGAGGACTCACTATCCTAATGGGTAGAACAACATGAGTTTTAGTATGCTAAAATAAATGTGGGACAACTCATGGAGGTGAGAGAGTTGTCGGATGATGGTACCTAAAGGCAATGGAGGTGATGGTACTGCAGAGCCAGGTGTGGGGAACCTGAGGATCAATGTTAGGGGGAATTATTGGGAAATGCAACTATGAGAAGAGGGTTGAATGGTATGCCAGTTTGGAATATACACCTGGAGGGGCCAAGAGATTCCATGACTGACAGTGTGAAAGGGGTTGTGGGTGAAGACCTGCACATTCAAACCAAATACCTGACATGAAACATATCTTTAAAAATAAAACATGCGTATAACAATTGCATGATAATGAAATGTGGACAGGGGATGTGTACATGTGCCCGGGGTGGTCAAAAGGGGTTCCCAGGGCTCCGGACTGAAAGAAGAATCTGAGAGTACCATTGTGAAGGTGAGGGAATCTAGATCCCATGGGTGTGAATGGTGTGAGAAACTGAGCTTGAATGCTCCCGAACGGATGCATGGAATTTGGGCCAAAGGGCGTATATAAGGGAATGGGGTCCACATAACCACCTCATTTGTACTTGTTTTTGTGGAGGTCTAAGAGTTGTCTACGTGGACGTTTCTGAGCTATGGGAGAGAAGACGAGTTTGGATTCGAGTGGCAAGAGACCCAGGTAAGCCGTCAAAACCTCCTGCATAGTGTAGGCGTGTTTTTGGGAGGGTAGGGGGTCGTACAACCATTTGTTTGAGGGTGGGGGTGGGTCCGCACGGGTGATCCTATGATCTTTGTGCACATATGCACATGTTTAATTAATAAATCCACTCATAGTACGCGACAATATCAATAGAACCCGTGCAGATGTGTGCGGTGCTCAGGGTTTCAGCCGTGTGGAGGGTGGTTTGGACATGTGCGTGGCTGTAAAAATAATAGTCACGCACAGGCGCGACTGTCGGACAGATAACCGCTCCCATGGTGAGGGAGGAACTGTGTGACTGGTTAGTGAACAGTCATGCAAGAGTGCACAACTATAAGGGAAACAGTCATGCAAGAGTGAGCGACTGTTATTGAAACAAACGTTGTTATTGAAACAATCGCTCAGATGTGTACGACTATTATGGGAATAGTCGCACAGGGGAAACAGTGTGTTTATATGGCTTTGATGGGAATTTTGTCACGATGATGAGCTAACATAGATTATGTTTCCATGGATGTAGGTTGTCAGTCTGATAGCGAGGATGATGGTGCAATGGAGGGAGAGAGACTGGGAGTCTCTGAGGAGAGAGGTGGGAGTTGACACACAGATCCAATGACATTTGGACCGGGCTGGGCTACTGTTCTTTTTTTATTCTGCACTGATCCATACCTAGGAGCCATTGTTAGAATTCATAGTACGGATGTGACAAATGAATCGACAATGCTTTTTGGTACGTGGGCGAGAGTTGCGGATTACCGCAGACATTGACATTTACTTCATTACTGGGATCCCATTTTGAGGGGTGGCTTTGGTGGAGTAGCTGCGACTACCGGTCGGGGTAGCTGTGGGGGCACTGGTGAGGCGGTATTGCTCGGGGGGAGTAGTTATGAGTGGTGTCTCGATCGACATCAAATTGATTGATTTGTTGGAAGTACATGTTTTTGTGTGATGGTGGTCCATATCTACAAGTCACTAGGGACGCAACGCATTTCTGGTGTGCATATGGTGGTCGTGTAGTAGGCCATGAATGGTCGAATGTTTGTGTGGGTCTTCTTGATGTGTGTCTGTATGGTGGCACAGCTGGACCAGTGTGTGGCAGCCATAAGTGGCGAGTTCACCTTTGGCTCAGTTTTATGTGCGTTCATGTTTGAGAGGGTGGTTTTACTACGCCCTCGAGCTATTTTGGATTCACTAGTGGTGCAGGATCCACAACTGATGAGGTGGGCTTATTTGTTGCCTTGACAAAGGGGAGGGGTTGCAAGTCAGTAATTTACCCCTACATTCGAGCGGGTCTGGTGGCAAACCCTGCAGGTGTTCTATGACTTCCCGTATCACGGGATGGATTTTCGACGCCATCTAGGCATGCGCCTGCCACTTAGGGAGGACTGGGACAACTGAGGTACGTGTATGATATTTTTGTGCTTATGTTGTATCATTGAGTTTATATATGGGTGTATTGTTGGTACTGATACCTCTTTGTTGGTTTGAAAATACAGATGTGGGACCTGGAGGTCATGAGGCGGATGTTCCTCGGGGGTTGGTTGACGAGCAGGTAGAGGAGGGGTGGCCCAGGAGGCGTCGTCGGTTTGATAATCCAAGGGCGGGCCCAACACATGTAAAGGGATTAGGACCGACACATGCCGAAGGAGCAGGACCAGCATGGGGTCGGGATAGAGCTTAGCCGAGGGCACAGGACCGAGACATGGAGGAGCTAAGGAGGCACCTCGAGGGTGTCTTGGATAGAGTGTCCAAGAAGTTGTGGGTTCGGATCCAGGATGAGGGTATCATGGAGTTATGCATTGGTGGGGACCCGTGCTAGCTGTCAGTGATTCGTCAAGCAGCGGTTGCAGGTGCAACGATGATGGGGCGAATTCCTGTTGTAGATATTTCACCCAGGGGAGCTCCACTTGCTAGTGGTCATGTACCTCGGCTAGGGTCACCCTAGGTGTTAAGAGGACTAGATACAATATCGACCTAATTTTGTATTATGTAGGAGTCATTGGAACTCCCTTTTTTGTATAGATATGATGAGAGGGCCTAGCCATGGAGCTAAGGCATGTATGTACTGATTTTTTGTACCAAACACATAAACGAACTATATATATGAGTATACCATTTGAGATATGTGTGTATGTATTTGATATGTGTCTTTGTGTTAGGTGTTGATGGATGAATGCCATATGTATGTTAATGTGATAAATGCCAATCTAATACTTTATTAGCTATGTTATATGCCATCTGGTTATGGTTTCTAGAAATATGAGAAAATGCGATGGACTCAAAATTTCATAGCAAAAGTTTGAATTGCACGTACTTGCGATATAGGCATGGGTCACGGACATGATACACGTTGTTGAGTGGCGAGGTTGAGGCATATGTCGCTAGAGTGGAGCAACACATGAATATGAAGGTGACTAGCCTCGGAGAGGAGACCAATGACAACAGCGTATTCAACTTGGTTGTTGGTGGCGGGGTCGAGGCATATGTCGCTAGAGTGGAGCAACACATGGTCCGGGGTGTAAATGGCCCAAGTTTCCAAAGTGAGATTCTAGGTCTAGCGGCTGGCGCCGTCCACATGCCTGATGTGGTAAGTGAACGAAGAATTCATTTGTGGACACAAGGACAGTGGATTAGGCTCACATAATGAGAGAGCTTATTTCAAAAAAGACTAAAAACAACTAGGAAAGAAAGGAAAGCCTAATGGTTACACTCAGGGGTAGAATTTCTTCAAGTATAATCCATTAACCGGATCCTTGAGGGTAGTGCCTTTGGGGTGGCCTAAGATGTAGGCACCCTTAGTAAGGAAATGATGGATGACATAGGGTCCCTGCCATAGTGATTCGAATTTTTCATGGTCGAGAGTATCATGGATGATATCATAGGCTAGGACAAGGTCACCTTTGGTAAATGACCAAAGGTTAACTTGGCGGTAAAAAGTGGCTTTGGTACGCTTTTTGGCTACTTTATTGTTCTGTAAGGATGCTCGTCGATCTTCATCGAGAGATTCGAGGGCTAACAACCATTGCTCTAGGGGTGGTGTATTGGGAAAGATCTTGATTTTCATGCACAAAGTTGGGATTTCACACTAGATGGGGAGGACGAATTCGATGCCATGGACTAAGTGGAAGGGCGTGAAACCGATAATTGTTTTGACAGCTGTCTAATATGCACATAAAGCTAGAAAAAACATATGGTTCTAATTGGTCTTGTGTTTGTCAACTGTGCGTTGGAGCATAATTTTGAGCACTTTGTTGACAAACTCTACTTGCCCATTGGATTGTGGGTAATAAGGTGAGGCGAATTCATGGGTGAATCCTAATTTGGTCAATAGTTCAACGAAGACTTAATTCTCGAAGTGCTTTCCGTAGTTAGAGACTAGTTGTAGGGGGACCTCGAAGCGAGAGATGACATGGTTAAAAAAAAAATGTGCCGTTGTGTCGGTTGTATTGTTGAACGTGGGCATTGCTTTATCCAATTTGGTGAAGTAGTCAATGACGACTACAATGTACTTGTGTCCATTTTTGGATGGAGGATTGCATGTCATGAAATTGATGCCACAATTACAGAAGGGGCCAACAGTGATTATGGAATGTAAGAGGCCAGGCGATGCTCGAGCCTTCTGTGCATATCGCTAACATTTGTCACACCACTTAACTATGTGGATGTAGTGATGAAACAATGTGGGCCAATAGTAACCCGCCTGAATAATATTTTAGGTAGTGGACATGTCGGATAAGTGATCGTCTCATGCCCCACTATGGCAATCATTCAAAATTGTCTCGGCCTCTTCCAGGGTGAGGCAACATTGAAGAACCGTGTCGACGCCTCTACGGTAGAGAACGTCTTCGATGAGGAGGTACAATGAGGCTTGGTGTCGAATGCGACATGAATCATCTCGAGATAAGTGTGGACTGAATTTTTGAGTGTGGATATAGACCAAAATATGTCTGTACCACGGTCTGTTGATGATATGAGAAATAAATGGTCATCGGGGAAACTCTCATTGACTAGGGGGTTTGTAGAGTCAGATGGCAAGTCTACGAGGAGTTCGGCGAGAACGAGGGATTTCTTAATCTTCGGGGTGGCAAATTCTAGGTCGTATTCTTGGAGAATGACGATCCAGTGAGAAAATTTTCCATTGATATGGTTGTGACTCAAAAGGTAATGCATGGGGTTGGAATCAATGACTACTTTGGTGGTATGAAGCAATATATAATGGCGCAACTTTTGAATTGCGAGAACGATTGAGAGGGATAGATTTTCTTCATGATTGTACTTGAGAGGTGGCCCATATAGGTTCTTGCTAATGTAGTATATAACATGTTCGCATTGTTCATCGTTGACCTGAACAAGTACTCTGGCAATCGAAACATCGGATGCTAATAAGTAGAGTATGTAATTCCTATCACAGTCTGGGGGACTGATCAAGGGAGCTTTGATGAGTGCCTCCTTTAGTGAATCGAAGGCGGCTTGGGCATGATGGTACCAATGAAATGGGATGTCATAAGGAAGTAAGTGTAGGAATCTGTGGGCGTGAATGGAATAGTTAGGGATGAAACGTCATAAGAAGTTTGCTTTGCCTTGGAGGCTTTGCAACTGACGTAAGTTTCGGGGAGGGGGGATCTCGTTGATTGCCTTAACTTTAAGGGTGTCTACAGTGATGCCCTATTGGGATACTATGAATCCCAACAGGCAACCTGCATTGACACAAAAGACAAGTTTAAGTGGGTTGAGTAGTATGTTGTACCTTTGGCAACTTTAAAGATGATCTGTAGATCCTCTATCTGTTGGGAGCGTTTCTTGGATCGAGCGGTGAGGTCATCCAAGTAGGCAAGGATGATGTGATCAAGATCATGGAAGGCGTAAGTCATTGCGCGTTGGAAAGTGGCCCCAAAATTTTTGAGTCCGAAGGGCATAACTCGATAGGAAAAGGTGCCCCATGGGGTTGTGAATGCGGTTTTGTATTGGTCTGCCTGTTGGATTTGGATTTGGTTATAGCTAGAAAATTCGTCCATGAGGGAGAGGACTTCGTGACTGGCACAAGAATCGATGACTTAATCGATGAAGGGAGTAGGGAAGTTGTCTTTGGGACAAGCTTGTATGAGGTCACAAAAGTCTGTGCAAACGTGAATGGTGCCCTGTTTTTTATTGACTAGAACATGGTTCAAAACCCAGGATGTGTATGCAATGGGGTATATGAAGCTAGTTGTATGGAGTTTGTCAATCTCAACTTCCATGTGTTGTGCTCAGGTTATACCATGTGTCTTATGTAGATTGTGCCACATGTCATGCCAAGAATGTGCCACATCACCCTTTGACCAGTTGACTTTTTTGCTTGTTTGGGAAATCGATCAGAACAGGATAAATTTTGCATATGGTGTCCATTTGCGAAACAAATTATACGGCTAGAATCAATGCAACGAGGTAGACACAATGGTGTTGGTTTTTTTCGATTCCAAGAACTTTGATTTTTAGGCCTTCTTGGATCCATTTTGGATCACGCCTCCCCACTAAGACCTTTTGGTCCTCCAAAAGGGTACTAACCAGTCATCAAGTGTGGGATAGGCCACTCCACTTGTTCTATGTCTTTAAACTTTGTCCTGTGCACCTGTCTCATCAAGATCAATTGCAAAACAACCATGACAACCAACAACGTATTGTTAGCCACTTGTACTCTTTCACATCTTACTGAAGCCACTACCATCCATGTTGAAAACATTAGCAATGATAACATCAGAAATATGACTGCAAATGAGCTAATATGTTTGTAGTACTTGCACGACATTAGTTTATATTGAAGCAAAGTATGATTGAACTTTCATTCTATAATCATCTCATGTTCATGCTTAAGATCAATTTCTTGATTTGGCACGATTATAGGTGTGTTGCTTGCATAAGTTGCCTTCCTTAATTGTTCCATTGTTTGAAGAGATTGATTTTCTTTTAAGTGATGAGCATGTACAACATATTCATTGCCTTCTTTGATTAAGTGATATTGATTTTGTTCCCTGTAGAAGATTGTTTTGCGATCATACAAATAAGGATCGCCTAAGACCATTCCACATTCATTTAGTGGCACCACATCACATGTTACCTCATCCACAAACTTAGATGAAATTGCAAAATTTAAAGTGCATTGTTTAGTTATGTGCAATTTATGATTGTTGTTTATCCATTTAAGTGAGTAAGGTTTATGATGCATCTAAGTGTTTAATCCCAATTGTTTAACCACTTCCTATGAAATCAAGTTAGATTGAGATCCATTATCTATCAATGTGTCGACCTTAGTATGCCTCATTACGACCCTTATGTGAAACAATTTACTTATAGAATCAAATCCACCACCAATTTTACCTGTCAAACCAACAGCTGTGATTTTAGATTCATCACCTGAATCTGATCCCAAGTCTATCAGTCGTGATGTTGATGCAATTGTTTGCCCCCCTTTCCTCTCTTTGAACCACTCCGGTCTCTTCTAGAGATGCAATTTCCAGCAATGGTCATCATCATGCCCTTCTTTCTTGCAATTCTTGCAAGAGAGCTTCTCTTCCTTTCTTTCCACTAAATTTGCCTTCTTGCCATTCCACTTCCTTTTGTCCTCTTTTCTTGAAGACGATTCCCCTGATACACCAACTCCTGTTTTCCCTGCCTCAATGTATGTTGCTTGAACAGAAACCTCATCAAGATTAGTAGGTCCAAACATAAATACAGTGTTACGAATGTGTGCAGGTAAACCTCCTATATACTTCATAAGAGTTTCTTAGGTATGTAATGGAATGTCTAACATTAATTCCATCTTACGAAATTCATCTGTGTATTCTTGCATTATTTTTCCCTTTCTTAGTTTAACAATTAAAGCCTTCTCTTTATAAACCAAAGGATAAAATTGCTTTCTAAGTGCAGAAACAAAAACTTGCCATGATGGAAATACATTACCCACTTGTTGTGTGTCTTTTTGCAACTTGTTTTGCCAGATGAGTGTTGTGCCTGCAAGACGAAGCGATGCCAACTTGATTTGAGTTGCCTCATCTTTGATTTGTTGCACACTGTAATAAACCTCCATCTGTCTGACCAACTTATCAAGCTTCTCTACATTGACTTCACCATCATACATGGGTAATTCAAACTTCACATCAAGCTTAAGTAAAGGCATATCATTTTTATGTTTATGGGAATGTTTTCTGGCAGTGGATTTGGAACTTGTAATTGAAGAAGAAGAAGTTGATGGAGAAGAAGGAGGTGAAGGAGGAGTTTTAGGAGGATCCTCTCCTTCTTCACTTTTGGCCTTTGAAGATTCACCTAGAATCAGTCTCTTCCGCTCTAAGTAATCTTCATATAGAACCTTCATCATCTCTGACATGGAAAAGAAGGTATTTCAAAACTCTATCTCGTCATGAGAAAGTCCCTCTTCCGATGCCATCTTCTCACTTTGAGAAGTTCTCTTTCTCGATCCAATCTCAGGATTCTCTTCAACAAGCTCGCCTTCACCATGATTCAGCCTTTCCCTGGTAATCATGAAAACTCAAAAACCAACCATCAACCTGCTCTGATACCTCTTGATCTGAAATGATTCTTTTAAAGACTTGGTTGAGTTTTAAACATGTGTTAAATTACCATTCAAAAACTTAAATGAGGAAGGAGATTTTAATGAAAGAATGTTGCAGCCATCTTAAACAATACAGAACATAAAATAGACATAAGTAACAACAAACCATAACACCAAGCTTGATAACGGAGTTCGTCAAGGTTGCCTACGTCTCCGAGCCTTTGTCTCAGTGGGGGAAGCTTTCTTATTAATTTATTAAAATGCTCAAAATGTACATAAAAATTGCATCAAATGGATTTCATACTGGCCTCACTATGTTATGCTCGACCTCAAAAATCCAATGCAATTGACGACACTGAAAAAGATTGAGTGTAGCTCCTGGAAATGGCCTCCAAAGCTTGGCTAGTTCGTTGGCTTCTCTGCATAAAACTCACTATTCTGCATAATCTAGTATAATTTGACCTGTAGGGAAACTAGTAAAAGTTTTGTTTTAAAAAGAAGTGGTCGTGGGATCAAATCCCAATAAACCCACTCTTTGTGGCATTAAATCTCACCAAATCTCATGAAATATGGCATAGAATCCTTGGATATAGTTTTTAAAAACCATAATATAAAGTTTTTACCCACTTTATTGCCAAGTGGTATGGAGCGCCTTTTTTTTTTATGGAATAAAACAAACCAATATATATATGGTTTAAACCCACATTTCAAACATTCGTGGCATATAATATGCAAACATAACCATAATATATATGGTTGGAGTATATTGTGGCAAATACTTTGGAAAGGGCGTGGATCATGTGTATATTCGTGGAGTTGGATTAACAATCCACAATCCTGACCTCTGGGTTAGCGCGAAGGGTTAAGGCATTGGTGCCTTTTAATGCACTTTATTCTCCACACATAATAATAAATTGCCACATTATATAACAAGAAATAAATGCGTCTGAGAGGCTAGATCATGGTTTGTAAAGCTTTGCACCTAGGAGGTCACATGTTCAATTCTCATAGAGATGATTATTTTTTACTTGGCCTGGGTTCCACATGGCACCATGGATTGGGCCACATGTCACTCTGTCATTGGCCTGAACTGTCCAATCACCCCGTGCCACATGTCGGTGCCACCACCTGCCACTTGTTAACTCTGTCAACTTCCATGTGTTGTGCTCAAGTTGTGCCATGTGTCTTATGTAGATTGTACCACATGTCTTTCCAAGAATGTGCCACATTACCCTTAGACAAGTTGACTTTTTTCCCTGTTTGGGAAATCGATCAAACTTATATGGCCAGAATCAACGTGACGAGACGAACAGAATGGTGCTCATTTTGTCTAATTCCAAGAACTTTGATTTTTAGGCCTTCCTATGGATCCAACCTCCCCAACTTTGGATTCTTGCAAGAATTTTGTCAATGATGTCCTACCAACCCGTAGTTCCATAAGAATTTAGAAATATAGGCATACCTAAATATTTGAAGTAGTTCTAAGTAGTGATGACAAGGAACCCAAAAATTCTGGCAATATGGTCTTTGATATGTCCTGGGATGTTCCATCCATAGATCCTGCATTTAGCAGAGTTCAATTTTCCTCTAGAAGCTGAAAGAAAAGAGCCGAGAACATTCTGAAAGTGATTGGCTATGATTACAGAAGTCGCCCCCAGAAGAAGTGTATCATCTGGAAACTGAGAGTGGTTTATTTCCTTGACCCCTATCACAATGAGTAACCTCGAGAGTCTGCACATCCTTCTTTCTTCTTCCATTTTTTGACTGAGAGAATCTGCTAGGAGGATGTAAAGGAAAGGGGAAAGGGGGCATCCTTGACGAAGGCCTCTACTGGCCTTGAAGAACTACGAGGGGCAGCCATTTATCAAGGGGGAGATCCAAGGGGAACCGATGCAAGCCTTGATCCAACAAATAAAAACTTCAGAGAAACCATAGGCTTTAAGGAATGAGAACAGGAAATAATTTTTTACTTGATCAAAAGCATTCGCCATATCTAACTTGATGACCATGCCTGGAGCGTTGCTTTTTTTGTTGGAATGAATGGCCTCTTGAACAAGCACAATATTGTCTATAATTTGTTTGTTTTTTAAGAAGCCTCCCTGGTTTTCTGAGATAAGAGTGGATAGCAAGGGTTTTAGGAGGTTTGCAATGATCTTAGTGAATATTTTATACGAGGAGTTACATAGGGAGATAGGATGGAAGCGAGAGAAGTTAGAGGGATTGGAGTATTTGGGAATGAGAGCTAGGAAGGTAGAATTTGTGGCTCCTCCAAGTTTCTATTTTTGGAGGGTGTAGTTCAACATTTTATTTAGGTCTCGTTTTATGGTGACCCATAAGGAGCGATACAATCTTATTGAAAATTTGTCAGGCCTAGGGGCTTTATCAGGGTCCATGTCCCAAACTGCTTTGGCAATTTCTTCTTCTTTTATCTCCCTAACTAATTGAATGTTATCATGCTCATAGACTATGTTTGGAATGTTAGCTAACATTTCTTCAGCTTCTTCATTCATTCCTTCATTGTTTGGATGCTGATATAAGGAGTCAAAGTGTTGAAAGGTTGCTTCATTGACTTTTTCAAAGGTATCAAGTTGTTGTTCAGTATTTGAAAGGATGGAATTAACTGTATTTTCTTTCCTCCGATTTTGGGCTTGTTTGTGGAAGAAGGAAGTCGAGTCCCCTACTTTTAGCCAAAGACTTTTGGACTTCAGTCTCCAGTGTTCCTCTTCTCTGCACAAGGAGTGGTGAAGTTGTTGATTGGCTTCTTTTTCTCGATTCAGGAGTGATTCAGTGACTTCCTCTTCTTCCAACCGTTGCTGAACTTTTGACAAAAGTTCAGCCTTTTCTTGTCTTTCTTGATGCAGAGGGATGTAGGAAGCTTTCACCCAATCTTTGAGAGTTGTTTTGACTGCCTTTAGCTTTCTTTACCATATATAATTGGGAGATCCAAAGAAAGGGGAGGAACACACTTTTTGAATGAGGGGTGGGATAATTGGGTTTTCAGTCCAGAGAGGGTTAAAGCGAAAGGGTAGAGGGCCAAAGTTCTGTGGGTTATTGAAGTTCAAGGAGATTGGCTTGTGATCGGAGACAAAAAATGGGAGGATATGAGAGGAGATTTCTTAGGGGAAGAGAAGGAAATTATTATTGATGAGGAAAATGTCAAGCCGAGCTTCTATATGGCAGAGATCGGAGTGTCCGTTGTTCCAGGTGTACTTTCCCTTAGACAGCTTGACGTCCTGCAGATCCCAATCTAAGATGAGATAGATTATATTTTCAGAGAAGGGATCTCTGATTGTACTACCTCCTTTATTTTCCCCTGAGTTGATATGGGTTTTGAAGTCACCACCGATTATACAAGAGGAGAGATCAATGGAATTTTTTAGCATAAAGAGAGAGTTCCAACGAGCAGTTTTGTCCTTGTAGGAGTTGGGCATATAAACATTAATGACTGAGATGATGTTACTGGCGTCCTTATTTTTAAGAACAGTTAGTAGCCAACTTTGAGTTTCTAGAGTTACCTCAAGAGTCCATATCTTCTCGTCCCAGAGGGTTGCTATGTCACCAGAGGCTCCTTAAGAACTTACAGCTACTCCATCACTGGATTTGAATTTTTTTTTCGTTGTTTCTAGAACCATTGACGACTCCATTTTTGTCTCGTGGAGGAGGATTACCGAGGGGTTGGCCATAGTTTTGAGATCTCTTAGGGCTTGGGATTTGGATTTGTTTCAAAAGCCCCTGCAGTTGTAAGAGAGGAGATTCATTGATGGGGGGTGGAGGAGGCCCGACTGTCATGGGTCAGGAGATCAGGTCCTTTAGATCCTCCTATACAAGTTAAAGTATGCATGGAGTTTTATATAGATAGTTGCTTACCTTGTGCCTTTTCTTTTGACGTCATTTCTTCTCTGACTTCTTTGTTTGATCTCCGACCAAACTTTCTAGGTTTATTCGGAGGAGTTCCCCTTCTTCCACATCTTGGTTGGATTGTGATTTTAATAAAGATTCTTCGGCTTCTTGCAGTTCCTCTTCTTGAGTGTCCTACTTTGAGGATTCCTCGTCGACTGATTCTTCTACTATTCTTTCTAATGTTGGGGTAGAAAATGAAACAGGTTCCAACACATGCCCAAAAGAGGGGGTTTTCTTTAAGGATGGTTGTCCTAGAGTTTCAAAGGAGTTTTGAATGGGCATGGGGGGATTGATAGCGGGGTTGGGGGCATATTTTTTAGGGAGGGTTTTGACAGGAGGGTTTTGGTGAGAGGAACTCGGTTTGAGGATAGATCCTAAAGATCCAGGGCCGGGACCTATTCCTTTTCTAGTGTTAGCCTTCTTTCTGACATGTTGCCAACCTTCTTCTTGTTGTGCGGCATCAGCTTCTTGTGCTTGTTTGTTACTGGGGAAGTTTCTAGAAAAGTGGTTGTATTCATGATAGGACTTGCATTTGAATGGGAGCTAGTCGTAGTCTAGCTTCTGAATGTAGGTCAAGTCGTCTAGCTTTAACTTGATTGCCTTTGGGAGCCCTTTTTCTAGATCTACTTCCACACAAATCCTAGCACAAGAATACATACTAGACTTGGGTTCATCCCTATCGATAAATTTTCCCAATGTGTCTCCAATGCTTTTTAGAACTTCATCTCCCCAACAATGAAATGGTAAGTGCGGAAGCCACACCTAGACCGAGACGACTGAGGGGGTGTCGTTTTTTGTGTCAAAATCTAGGGTCCATTTGTTTAAGTATAACCCTCTTGGGTCGAAGAAGTAAGGACCATTTCTAAAAATGAGAGCTCTATCTTCCTTATGCTTAAAGTAAAAAATATAGAATCCCTTACCACAAAAGAAGTGATTCATGCACCCCTTTACCAATGGGTCCCAGTTCCGCTCAATCCAAAGGTCGATTTCACGAGGTGAAGGCCATAACCCCATGAATTGACCTAGAAGTGCTCTGGAGGTGAAGGAGAGAGATTTTCTTCTTGCAGTTGTGCATGGAATTGTCACTTATAGGATTTGGTCCAGTTTTTTCATGAATTGAGAAGCAGTAGGGTGCGTGGGAGGGTTTCCAAGTGAGCCCACCAGAGACTTGAAGGCATCTACTTCGTCGAGGAAATCCGGGCGAGGATCAGGGTCTGGATCCGAAGAGGCCATAGGGGAGGCCGAAGTGGGGAGGTCGAAGCGGGGAGGCAGGGAGCTAAGGTTTCCACAACGTTTCAGCTAACAGAGCGAAAAAAGTTTACACTAGGACTTTGAATGTTTATTACTACATTTTTTTATTATCTTCTTAATCATTTTATAATTATTTTTTAATTTCTTTTATTTTATTTATATATTTTTTATGTTTGTTTAAAATATATAATTTTAAAAATTTTGTTTTTTATTTAAAAATACTTTTTGGCTTTATTAAATTTAAAATGTATTTTTTTATTTAATTTCTACTTTTAAAAAGGTGTTTTTTTTTGTTTCGAGATTCTTTTCCCCTTTAATTTTTGTTTTTTGTTTAATTTATTTTTCTTATTTTTTAAATGTTTTTCAGATTTATGATGTTATATGCAATAGTTTCAGTTTCAGACTTGGTTCAGACTTATAGACACAGTTTCAAAAATGTTGCAATTTTAAGCTTGAAAAAAAAATGGTGTTATAATAACACCTCATTTTTATTCAGGGTTTTGTTTTAATATTTTGGTTGTAAGGATACCAATTATCAAGGCCATGATTTAAAAAATGTAGTAATTTTAGGGGTGTTACTATGAACATCACTTTTTGTTAAGAACCAATACTAGATCTGAATACAAAATATCACAATAGATCCAAAGATATCTGAATACAATCACCACACAAGATATATGAAACCATATAGAAAACCACAACTTTATTATATCAAACCCTTGAGGTAGGGCAACACCATACAATGGATCCTATTATGGAAGGGATCCTCTCCTGTTCACTTGCCTCTTCGAGGGAGCTTCCTCCTATTGAGCTACCGCTCCAAACACAATATTTCTCTTCATGTCCCATTACATTGCTTGAACCCCTTTATATAGTGCTACAATTACCTAAGAACATTCTAGAGGAGGAATCTTCTAGAAGTAGAACCTTTTAAGAAGACCTCTTACATTTATTATATCTAACTACCATAGTGGGCCTTATTTAATAATATAGTGGACCTAGTCCACCTTACATTGAATGACCTCCACTATTATCACTATGGGCCCTCTGGGCCCCCGTAGTACCTCTCTAGCTACCTTACAGTCCCCCTACTACCTCTCTAGCTACCTTACATTCCATCCCTCTTATGAAAGCATTGTCCTCAATGCTTGATGTACAACCATATACCAGGGTCTCATGGATAATTGTGGACCGTAATGCTGAAGAAGACTGAAGAACCAAAGTCCCATGTAGAAAGGAAATCCACCATGCTGAAGTAGTCCAACCACCATTGTAAGCCCAGGTCCCATGTCCAAGTGCTCATGTGAACTCCCCGTAGAANATTTTGGAACCCAATAACCAACTCCAAATGATGCTCCCAAGACTGACACCTATCATGTGGATCCAAATAAGAAGATCCATCCACATAGTGGAAAAGGGTCGTAGCAGAATCTGGGAGGAATAATACCACTGTAGAATATGTAGAATGAACGCTGGTAACTAGCTCCTGATGTGGGACATTGATTTTCTCTACAGAAGTTGTAGTGGAGTCATCAAATAAAATATGGAAGTGGTTGTCATCCCAGAAATGACAACTATCCATATACCAATCAGCACAATCATCCTCAAAATCATACCAAGCATATATTTCTTGATTATATTCATACATGATGCTCTCCATAAGAAATCTCTCATGTATGTTATTCAATAAATCTTGAATACTACGAAAACTATCATTGAAACCATCTGTGATACTATTTGTGAGGCTGTCTGTGAGGCGATGTGCAAATGCATCCAATCTGTCATCCAATTGGGCTTTGAATGATTCAAGAATTTCTTTTAAGGTTTGAGATGAAATAGCCATCTAATCACCCTATGAACTCTTCGGTCCTACAGCCGTCACGAAAAACTCAAAAAAAATTGACCCAATAAGTTTCTGCAGAAAATCGCGGCTTTTTCTGGAAAAACCATAAAAAATTGTTGAACTTAAAATGCTCATAACTTCACTTCCCGGACTCCGTTTCGGCTGATTTTTTTTTTTTAATTGGGTGAAATTGTGAGAAGAACTCAGATCTGTAATTTATTTGGGCAAATTCGGCCTCCAAATTCTATAGAAATAAAAATAAATCGCGCCGCCATCCGCAGAAAAAACCCTGAAAAATTGCATATTTTACAACCTCAATATCTTGACCTTCCAGACTCCGTTTCGGACGATTTTTTTTTTTAACTTGGGTGTTTTTCTGAGATAAACTCAGATATACAACCCTTTTCTACAAATTTTGTACAGAAATATACTTAAAATGTATGGAATGTCGCGGCCCTCTTTTTTCTTCTCCGAAAAAAAATTTGCAAAAATAAAAATATTTGCCCACAACTCCGGCCAAGGAAAGTGCTCTGATACCAATTGTTAAGAACCAATACTAGATCTGAATAAAAAATATCACAATAGATCCAAAGATATCTGAATACAATCACCACACAAGATATATGAAACCATATAGAAAACCACAACTTTATTATATCAAACCCTTGAGGTAGGGCAACACCATACAATGGATCATATTATGGAAGGGATCCTCTCCTGTTCACTTGTCTCTTCGAGGGGGCTTCCTCCTATTGAGCTACCGCTCCAAACACAATATTTATCTTCATGTCCCATTACATTGCTTGAACCCCTTTATATAGTGCTACCATTACCTAAGAACATTCTAGAGGAGGAATCTTCTAGAAGTAGAACCTTCTAAGAAGTCCTCTTACATTTATTATATCTAGCTACCATAGTGGGCCTTATTTAATAATATAGTGGACCTAGTCCACCTTACATTGAATGACCTCCACTATTATCACTATGGGCCCTCTGGGCCCCCCTACTACCTCTCTAGCTACCTTACAGTCCCCCTACTACCTCTCTAGCTACCTTACACTTTTTGATTCGAGGTTTAATTTTATATTTTGGTTGCAATGGTACCAATTGTTAAGTCCATAGTTTCAAAGTGGTTGCAATTTTAATCTTGGAAAAAAAACGGTGTTGTTGTCCACATCACTTTTTGATTTGGGGGTTGATTTTAATGTTTCCGTTGGCAATATTACGAGACTATTATCACCAGGGTTGCAAAATGTTGTAATTTTAATCCCGAAAATAAGAAAGGTGCTACCAGTAGCACCACTTTTTGAAATGAGGGTAAAAATAACCATTAAATGTGACCTCTAAAAAAATGATAACTCTTGAGAGTTCTCGTCAAGTCAATAATTATGTTCAAAGGTAGGTACGTCTTCTAATGGGTTTGGTTATCCATAAAATACATCCCAATTACATCTTCCATCTCCTAATTCAATCTTTCCATCTGCCCATCCACTTCAGGATGATACGTTGTGCCCAAGTTCAACCGAATCCCCAATGTTGACTGCAAACTTGTCCAAAACTTAGATGTAAACCAAGAGTTGCTATCTGAGATGATCTTCTTGGGAAACCCATGTAGTCAAAGAACTTCAGTTATAAATGTTGGAGCCACATCTGTGACATCATAAGTGTCTTTGATTGGAATAAAATGAGCACTTTTGGTCAATTTATCAAATACAACCAAAATGACATTATACTTTGCAACATGAGAGGCAATCCCACAACGAAATCCATGCGAATGTTATGTCCTTGTAAGAAGAATTTTTCAAGTGGTGATGATCAACCTTTAACTACTAACATTCAAGGCATTTAGCAACAAAATGGACTACATCACACTTCATAATTGCTTAGAATAAAACCTTATTCATGTATGCATACATCTTCTTCACACTAGAATGCACACAGTAAAGTTCTCTATGGTCTTCCTCGAGGATAGTTCTTTGAATATCTCCTCCCTCAGGCATGTACATCCTCCCTTGAAATTGCAACAATTCATTTGCTTCAAGGACATACCCTTCGAACTTAGGCTCTAACTACCCCCCATTATGAAGTGTTGAATTAACCTTCAAATACAAACTATCTCCAAGAAATTGTCCCAACACTCACTCCCTCAAATTGACCTTTAAGGGCACCAAAAAGAAGATATGTGGCCTTTTGATCAAGGCATCAACCACCACATTATCCTTTCCCTTAATGTACGAAATTACAAAATCATACTCACTCATAAATTCACTCCATCACCTCTACCTAGAGTTCAAATCCCTTTGTGTGAAGAGATGCTTCAATCTTTCATGATCAGTTTTTAGCACAATGCTTCTCGCAACAAGATATTGCCTCCAAAGTTTTAGAGCTAGAGTCACAACTACCAACTCTAATTCAAGCATGGAATTAAGCTCCCCATGATATTTTAGCTTCCGAGATGCATACACTATCACTCCCCCATATTGCATTAACACAACACCCAACCCTTGCTTCAAGGAATCCATGTAGACTATGAAGTACACAACTTCCTTCCCTGGAGAAGGTTTGAGGAGCTTTCTATTGGAGACATTACACATTCACCTAGTGATTATTTTTCCTAAGTTTGATAGTCTAAGGTTGAGGGTGTTATCCAGAGATGGAATATTCTCTCCAGAGTGTACTTCCTAAAAAATAAGGCGCCTCCTACAAAATAGGGGTGCCTCCCTCTTCAGTTTGTCTTTGGTTAGAGGTTCAGTTAGACTAGTGGAGGAAAACTCATGCATGCAACAATTTTTCTCTCATGCAATAGTTGTTTTTTATGCATGAGGCCAGTAGGGCACATATCTCATGGATGCATGATTTTCTCTCTCCTCCACAAGTGTGAACTCAGTTAAATGATGATTGCTTTGATAGTTGACTCAAAGTACGTGGAAGATAACTTCGATTTCTGTCAGTGAGTGTCTACATCACTCTAGATCACTACTAAGGCACATTCTCTTTCTCATGCAACTATAAATGGCACATTGACCTATTAGTAGGGTTTCTTCATGTATTTATTACTCACTCATGTGATACAATTTGCAATTCATTCTTAATTGTTTATCTCGTTCTTTCTTCTCTCTCTCTGGTACTTCTTGCAAGCTTTGTGTGAATTTATCTAGCTAGGTTCTCTGTGAATTTCACATAGTATCGGAGCTTCGTTGCAGGAGAAAGTGCATGAGCACTTCATTTGTAGGTGCAGGATCGGGAGATTGCAGCAATTAGAAAGAATGGAATGTTTCATCGTCAACACTTTTTACGTTGCACAATTATTTCGAGTGGAAGCCAAAGATTCTATTTTTTCTCAAATGTAAAGGCTTATATTGAATAACCATGGCAACAGAAGCAAAGCCTGATTCTCCAAACGAGAAAAATGTTCTTTTCGAAAAACAAGATATGGATTCTGGACTTATCTGCATCTATGTTTATCTTGAAATACAGTATGATGTAGAGGACTCATCACTCTCAATTCTGGAGGAATTATGGACCAAATTGGAGTTCATATTCGGGATAAAGGAATATTGTGAAGAATGCATGCAAGAGATTGACAAGACAACGCCGGTAGAAAAACCATCAAAAGAACAAACTTCTCAATTTGAAGAGACTTTTGCATGCATCTCAGAAGCCACATGTAGAGGTTTCTACATGAATATCTACACATCCTCTTATTCCATTCATTCAAGATGATGTCTCCTCCATTTCAGATATGATTTCATAATCAGATTCAGATGATATTGAGCATGCAAATGATGAGCCAGATCAAAGACCCAAATGGGCACAATCCATCCTACCGACAACCGATTATCTTGCGGATGATCATGTTGATCATAAAGGGATGAGATTCCAATTGGAGGGAGATACACATGCACTCACAGCCACAGAACCAGTGATATGCATGCATTGCTACATGGTTTTGACCTTAATCCCTCCAGTGTATGCATCAGTTAAAGGCAATCCATATTTGAAAACTTCCATGAATGAAGGAGATTTGAATCTTCCTCTTTCCAATAAGAGAAAGTGGATATATACGGACATCTCATTGGTGCATCTATTCATCAAATCCATACATACATATACATATTCAAAAAAATCTTCACCGAGCATAACCTTGCACATTTGCAAGGTCTCCTTGGAGTGAAGCACATAGTTGCTTAGAAGTTGTCTTTCTTTCCTTCTTCATCTTTAATGCATTGTACTTTGAGGGGGGGGGTTCCAATGAGGTTTTCCCTCTTTCCTCGTTTTTTAATTGTTCATTCATTTAGATGCATCGTAAAATGGGTACGTAACATGGCCTTGTAGTCGATACCCATTCTTTATTTACACTATAGTATTGTTCAGGGGAGGTGATGGATATATTACAAACTCACCTAGCGATTATTTTTCCTAAGTTTGATAGTCAAAGGTCGAGGGAGCTATCCATATATGGAATATTCTCTCCAAAGTGTGTTTCCTAAAAAAAATGGCACCTCCTACAAAATAGGGGCACATCCCTCTTCAGTTTGACTTTAGTTGGGAGTTCAGTTAGACTAGTGGAGAGTTCGATTAGACTAGTGGAGGACAACTCATCTATGCAACAATTTATTTTCTCTCATGCAATAGTTTTTTTTTTATGCATGATTCCAGTAGGGCACATATCTCATGCATGCATGATTTTCTCTTTTCTCCACACATGTGAACTCAGTTAACTGATGATTGTTTTGATAATTGACTCGGACTAGATGGTAGATAACTCTGGTTTCTATCAGTGAGTGTCTACATCACACTAGATCACTACTAAGGTACATTCGCTTGGTCATGCAACTATCTATGGCGCATTGACCTATTATTAGGGTTTTTTCGTGCATTTATTACTCACTCATGTAATACAATTTGCAATTCATTCTCATTTATTTCTCTCACTCTTGCTTCTCTCTAGTTATTTTTGCAAGCTTTGTATGAATTTATCTAGCTAGATTCTCTGTGAATTTCACACCTTCCCCATAAATCTCAATTGTTGTGAAATGGAAAATCGTATGCCCCCTCTTTGATCCCCTTTTATATTCAAAAGTTCTTCTACATAACATGCATTTTCAATTACTTCGGCAACTGAAGATAGTTTCCACATTCACACAAGGGCCCTTATCTTATGATTCATCCCGTACACAAAATTATCTACCTGACGTTGCTCAGTGTCCATGTATGAGATATACTTACTAGTTTCATGAACCTTATCTCATATCCCTTCATTTTTTGGCCTCCCTGAACCAAAGCATGAAAAGATCCTACTTGTTGTTATTCATAAAATGTAGGTGGGCACTTTCTTCAAAACCTTTCATTAAATAATTTCCATGAGATAGTGTTCAGAGTGAGTTGCAACTGTCTTTCTAGGTTTCCCCACCTCGAAGATGAAATATGGTTATTTTGGCCTTTGAGGTGGCCAAATACTCCCTTAATGCAAAGCACCTTATCATGCCCTCCAACCATGCCTCAACACATTCCCTTGCACGACCCCAAGAAAACTTTGGGAGCTTGATTTTCTAAAGTTCCTTAATAATGTCCTCAGGAGGAGGTCCTTGCTCTGAGTTCCTCGACCTTTTCGGGTTACCCTCCCCAGATGGCAGTGGCTCCACTTCCACACCCACTGTCGGACATTCCTTCAGTGTCTCATTTATATCCTCCATAGAGCGCAGGATTAGGGATACCTCATGTGATTGTGGAAATAGTGTTGACATCGATGGCCCTTGTGATGGTGTTCCCCAAACCTAATTTTCACATGTACTAACCATATTGATTCTCAGATCCCCTGATTCTACATCACAACCCAAGGTTCATAGTAAGGGTTTAAGACACATTTCTAAGTTCTATCAACACACACACACACACACACACACACACACACACACAGACATGTATGTGTATGTGTAAGTTTCTTTTACATTCACTCGTAATGGGCATATCACTTAAGGCAAAGTGGCTATAGGCCAAGGGGATTCAAATAAGTATATATAACTCAATTATTTCTCTAAGTACCCCACTGTCTTCTTCACTTGTCATCTTCTCCAGCACTGTATTAGAACTCTTCGGTGCACCTACCAAGTACCCTCTTTAAATTTATTATTATTATTATTATATTTTCAAAAATAATAATTAAAAATGAATTATTTTTAAGAACGTTATATAACCCTCTTATATAACATAACCTTTAATTTTTTTTTATATAAAATAAAACATTATATAACAAGTGTTGAATGACAGCTTAGTCTCTCCCAAGGTAAGTTTGAAAATTAATAACAATAATGGCAGCTGTTCTTATGCTCATTCAAAATGCTTTGCAAATCAAAACCACATTGTTGTCCTCAACATCCGTCGGATTATACCCCTCTATTGTTGAGTTGGAACACTCAGGGAAATGAATTCACACAACAGAGATGCAGAACTAATATTGTTATTGTTAGTTATTGTTCCAAACTAGGAAAGCTGCATCCAGGGATGGGCGAGCACAAATTTATGTTATACCTGAATGTGAAGAGTTGTGAATATTTGGAGCCGTTGTCTGTGGGAATATTGGAGCTCTGCCTTCTGCAGACATCAAGACTAAAAAGTACTCTATCAAATTCCTATGATCATGGAGTCACTTGGGCCTGGTCATTGTTGCTCCTGAGGAGGTATTTGCGACAATGTGAATTATGAGCTTCATGATCACCTGAACACATCCTAAACATGGGTGAATTCTCGTTAATTGTCGCTCCTTCATTAAGTCTTTCATGTATACACATTGACAAGGGGTAGCGAGGAGCTACCCCAGTAATTCCTTTCCACCTGAACCAACAAGATCCTTATCTCCATCCTTATAAAAATGTGAAGATCCTCTGATCGGTTGGACTCTAGGCTTGGTGGAGAAGAAGCGAACAAAGGTGCTAAGAATCTGATGTCTCCAATGAATCGGATTGGGATTGCTCGTCAACTGGGTCAGATTCATCAACAAAAGGTCCTATTCAACCGAAGGAGAAGACTTTTAGAGGCATGAAAAACATGCGGACACTCTCCTTCATAAATAGTTATACTAGTCAGTGCCTCAATCTTCCTGAGGACGTGGAAGTGAACGTTATCAAACATAACCCAATAATAATAACCCTCTTATATAACATAACCTTTAAACAAAAAAACTTATAAAATAAAACATTTAAAAAAACATTACATTTTTACCCCTTTTTCAAAACTTTTTATTTAAATCTCTCTCTCTATAATGAACGTTATCAGATGTACCTTTTTTTCATACATAAAATAAAAAAAATTAAATAATAACAAAAAAAAAATCATAAACCCATCAAACAAACTCCTTCCTTTAGTGTTCTTCTCATTTGTGAGGTTTTTCTTTTCTTTTCTTAGCAACTACATTCCCATGGCTCCATATTTGGTTGCCTCGAAGTCACAGCAATAGATGCCATGGCCAACTTCCCTTTCAATGGTAGACTCCTCCCAAGGATTTGTTTGTGCATTCAACCCTTCCATGGGCTTGGGCGACTTATCTATGTGTGGCTACATTGGTTTGGATTTGCGTTAGAATAACTCAGTTGATTAGAGTGTGTGGTTGTTAACCCCAAGTCTGCAGCCTAATTGATGGCACAATTTGGTCAGTGGTGTTCCTTTTGGATAGGTGGGTGCAAGGTTTTTCCTCCATCACAAGTTTCGGTATTTGTTGTATCATTGTTTTTTATGGATATGGTAGGCCTATGTGTGTTTGAAGGCCAAGTACATAGTGTACAGCTCTGACTTTCACTATTGGTAAGATAGTGGTTTGGTCTATGGTTTATGTTAGGGACCTAACCCCTCACGTAGGTAGAATAATATATTTCCATGTAATAAAGGTCAATATTAATAAGGCCTATCAATAAGGGAGAATAAGTCCAATGTAAGAAGACTTAATAGAAGCTTATGCTTCTAGAAGGATCTTCCTCTAGATGGTTCTTTTGATAGACATATCTAGTATAAATAGGAGTCTAGGGTATGAGAAATTTTGTCTTGGATATTATTGTAATAGAGATCTGCTCTGCTGGAGTTTTCCCCCTTAAAGAGGCAAGTGAACATTGCTCTCATTAATCAAAGTGCTCTTTCTGGTGTTATTTTGCTTTCATTTTGGTATTATTGTGGTGTTGTTATGTTTATATTGTTGTTCATCTGCCATTTCTAGCTAATTATTTATGTTATGCATGCTATTTTATATCTAGAATATTACAAGTGGTATCAAAGCACCTTCCTCGGCAGAAAATTGCGGGTTAAATTTTTTTTTTCCAAGGTAGAGACGTATTCCGACATATTTAAGCTATAGAGACCTGTCGTTATGCACATAAACCCACGGTCGGGGATTCATACACGCAGGAAATACAAGTGGTACTTAAGTGCACATCTATTGGCCACTCTTGTAACCCCTGTTGGTACCCCTTCGAGTGGTAGCGCATCATACACCACCTGTATACAGATCGACCTAGATCTCTTGAAGCCCTCCATAGATAAACTGATCGATCGCCTGACTGTTATAGTGCCACCGAGAAAAGCACTCGAGAAGATACTCTCTAGTACCTGGGTAGTCGGGTAGTACGGCTAAGGGCACGGTCTAGCCTCCTTAGTTGGTGCCGTGAGATATTAGGTCGAGTACCACTATTGGACCCCACACGTATATCATAGATCTATAGCACAAGGAAATCCCTTGTCTGTAGAACCCTTGAATACCTAACCTTTGGGATGGAAACAAAAACAGAACAAACAAGATCTATTGCCGTGCAATTGTGTCTCCTGCATTCGAGTTGAGAAATTACTACACATTTCTTCATGTTAAGCATTTGGGCATTTCATCACTGCAGTATTCTTCAGATCGAAGTATAACTCCGCAGGACTAAACAAACTTACAAGAAAAAAAAAAGTCTGGATCTTGTACACACCATTATTTGAGACCTATTTTATTGGATTTCTCTCTTCGCCCTTATCGCAGTCATACCTATCATTTTTCAGCAAAAAAAAAAAACTTGTGGACCCGACCCCCTTCCAACACCTTTATTTGGGATTTACCCCATTGGATTCAACTCGTCGCCCTGATCATTGTGATACACTTCACCCATAACCCATTTTCTATGTGGTCCCACCCGCCCCTTTTTGTGTTCCCTCATCATCATGGCCCATATCCATAGCCAAGATTTGGAAGCTCGTTTCAATACCTTGCACTCTAATTTCAAAGAAACCCAACAAGAAGTGAGACAACTCAGTTTCAATATTGCCACCATCAATAAAAACATATATTTCTCCATCGTCAGCTCAATCGAGGAACTCAAACAAGACCTCAAACAAGACATTACTACCCGGCTTGAATCTATCACTACGATGATTTGCACCAAGCTACATATCCCTGCAGATCTTCCCTTATCTAACCCACCTTTGCATACAAAAGGTGAAACTTCCTCTCATTCCCAAAATTTTTAGCCCCATCACTTTCAGCATGACCTACCCCTTCCACGTGTGGATGTGACCAAATTTGATGCCTCGGATTCCACTGGCTGGGTAACTCAAATGGAACATTATTTCTCTTCGAATGGCATTACAGATGAGTTGGCCAAACTCTGGTATGGTGTTCTCCATCTAGATCAAGAATGTTGGCAATGGTGGCAATGGAGAAAAACTACCCGCCAAGGGTATGTGGTTTGGACACACTTTGTGGCAGAGCTCTATGAACGCTTTGACACTAACACCAACCATTTAAGCCGTTTTAAAAAGTTGAAACAGTCTAGCACAGTGGAGGACTTTATAGCTTCTTTTGAACAACTAGATTTTCATAAAGAGGGCATGTCTAATGCTTTTTTTCGAGAATGTTTTATCAGTGACCTCAAGGATGAGATTCGTGCCCATGTCCTCATGGCTCGACCTCAGATTTGGGTGAACGCTACTAAAAGAGATAAGGAAGCACAACAGGTTGTCTCTTCTCAGAACCGAAAACCCTCTTTTATTCCTTGCACTAAACCAGTAACTCCCACTCCTCCTTATACTCCACTAAAGATCCAGAAATTGACCAGGGCCGAAATGGCTTAATGCCAACTCAAAGGCCTTTGTTATAATTGTGATGATAAATATTTTCCGGGACACAAGTGTAAGGAACAAAATATTTTTATGGCCATCTCAGAGGGTGTTTCGGAAGAGGATGTTGAGGCTCCCCTTGTGTCTGTGTCACCTAAACCCACTGACATAACCCCCCCCCCTCATACCCTCCTGAAGTAGAACTGGTCATTTCCCTAAATGATTTCATTGGCTTCTCTGCTCCCCAAACCCTCAAGCTAATTGGTTACATCAAGCATAGGAAGGTAATCATTCTTGTTGATAGTGGAAGCACCCATAATTTTATTCATCGCCGCATTGCCCAAGAAAATAATTGCTATATCCATGCAGTCAATAATTTTCAAATCATGATTTCCAATGGCGGGCCCATGAAATGTGGAGGGCATTGTGAAAATGTGTCTCCAAATTGGTGAATACCACCTGAAATATCATATGTTTGCTATCGACATGGGCAGTTGTGACATTGTGTTGGATGCAGAATGGCTAAGGACTTTGGGTCCAATTCTCATGGATTTTAAGGAATTAACCATGCAATTCGACCAGGAGGGCCAACAATATAAGTTCCAAGGCATCACCATCGGTTCCCCGGAGATCATCAGTTCCCATCACATGGAAAAGCTACAAAAAAAAGGTCATTCTGGAATTATTACCCAAATCCATGCTATACAAGCAACTGAGACACCCTGTGTGCCGCAGGACCTCCAATCCAACCTCTCTAAACATCAAATGGTTTTTTCCACTCCCCAGGGACTCCCTCCTTCCTGTGGTGTTCATGATCATTACATTCCCCTTGTCCCAGAAATCCTTCCTCCTAATACTCATCCCTATCATCACCCTTTTTCCCAAAAAAATGAAATTGAGAAAATTGTTCAAGAACTGCTCAATCCAGGTGTTATATGCCCTAGTACGAGCCCCTACTCTTCTCCTGTGGTCATAGTCCTTAAGAAAGAAGGTTCTTGGCGCATGTCTCCTAACTTCTGCGCCCTCAACAAATTCACCATTAAAGACAAATTTCTCATTCTTGTCATCGATGACCTCTTGGATGAATTGAGTAGCGCCCAGTTCTTTACTAAACTTGATCTTTGTTCTGGCTACCACCATATCTGTATGAAAGAGGCAGCGATTCCTAAGACTTCATTTAGAACTCATGAGGGCCACTATGAGTTTTTGGTCATGTCCTTTGGCTTGTGTAATGCTCCCTCCACTTTTCAAAGCCTCATGAATCATGTCTTCCATCCTTTTCTCCGTCATTTTTTCTTATTTTTCTTTGATGACATCCTCATCTATAATAAAACCTGGCCAGCCCATCTTGCTCATGTGGATCGAGTTCTCCATCTACTCTCTCAGCACCAACTTTTCCTCAAACAATCTAAATGTTCTTTTGGTGCTTCAGAGGTCGAGTACTTGGGTCATCTGGTTGGCAAGGCCAGCGTCAGGGTGGATCCTAAAAATATTGAAGTTATGCAAGATTGGCCTCACCCAAAGACTCTCAAAATCTTGTGTGGATTTCTGGGATTAACAGGTTATTATCGCAAGTTTGTTAAGAATTATGGAAAGATTGCAGGACCTCTCATTGCACTCCTTAAAAAGAATTCTTTCACTTGGACTCCAGCAGCTGCTCAGGATTTTCAAACCTTGAATATGGCCATGTGCACCACTCCAATCTTGGCCCTTCTGGATTTCAAAAATACCTTTGTTCTGTAATGTGATGCTTTCAAGAAAGGAATTGGTGTTGTCCTTATGTAAGAGGGTCGCCCTTTGGCCTTTATCAGCAAACAATTGTCCGAGCGAAATTTGGGCAAATCAATCTATGAAAAGGAAATGTTGGTTATTCTACATGTCGTGGATCTTTGGCACCCTTATCTATTGGGGCAACGCTTCCAAATTAAGACAGATCGTCAAATCCTCAAGTATTTTCTAGAACAACGCCTTTCATCCCCAGAGAAACAAAAATGGGTGACTAAGCTCTTTGGATATGATTATGAGATCATTTACAATAAAGGCAAAGACAATGTGGTTGTTGATGCACTTTCCAGAAGATATGAAGATGAAGGGTCCATTTTTTCTCTCTCCTTCATTGTACCAAATTGGCTCCAAGATGTTCGCTATGAATGGCTACACGATCCCAAAAGTTCACATCTGATACAACAATTGTAGTCCAATTCTCCAGTTTCCCCAGGGTACTCTTGTCTCAATGATGAGCTTCGATACAAAGGTCGTTTGTATTTAAGTAAATAGTCAAAACTTAAATCCAAGGTACTTTCTGAGCTTCATGCTACACCCACAATGGGCACTCCGGGTTTACCAAAACATGTGACCGATTCAAACATTCTTTTTTTTCTGGGATGGTATGAAACAAGATGTTTGTAATTTTGTGGCTGAATGTGATGTGTATCAATGCAAAAAGGGAGAAATGGTCAAATCTCCTAGCACACTACAACCGCTTCCGATTCCACCTGTTATTTGGCAAGATATCTCTATGGATTTTATTGTAGGCTTAACTAAATCAGGCAATAAATCAGTCATCATGGTGGTAGTTGATCATCTTTCCAAGTATGATCATTTATGTGCTTTTCAACACCCATTTACAACATCCACCGTGGATAAACTTTTCATGGATCAGGTCTTCAAGCTTCATGGCATGCCACATTCTATTGTTTCTGATCACAACCCAAATTTCACCAGCAATTTTTGGCAAGAACTATTCAAGCTACAAGGCACCCAATTGCATCTCAACACAACTTATCATCCCCAGACTTATGGTCAAACTGAAGTTGTCAACAAGTGTTTGGAAACATATTTGAGGCGTTTTTCATCGAAAAGGAAAACTCAGTGGGATCAATGGTTACCACTAGCTAAATGGTGGTACAACACTCCATACCATACATCTACCCGTATGACTCCTTTTGAAGTGGTATATGGACAGAATCCACCTTCAATTCTCTCATATTTTCCAAGTGTCTCGAATGTCCATGCGGTTGACCAAATTCTTACAGTTCGAGAGGCTATTCTTCGTACCCTCAAAGAGAATTTGGTCATGGCTCAGAATCGCATGAAGCAACAAGAAGATCAAGGTCGCTCGGAATGTCAATTTGCAGAAGGGGATCGGGTGTTTCTTCGACTACAACCTTACAAGCAAAATTCCCTCAAGGTTGACCATTGTCAGAAACTAGTGCCCAAAATTTATGGTCCTTATACAGTTCTCAAGCGCGTGGGTCAAGTGGCCTATCAGTTAGCTTTGCCCGTTCATTGTAACCTCCATCCTATATTTCATGTTTCCTGCTTAAATAAGGTGATTGGAACTAAGTGTCAAACTCAAACCAAACTTCCCGAGTTGGATGAAGAAGGCTCCATTTGGCTATATCCACAAGCATTTTTGGACTAGCGTGAGCGTCATCTGCATCAACAAACCATCAAGGAAATGTTAGTCCAGTGGAAAGATACAACTCCAGCAGATGCCACTTGGGAACCAACTACCATTCTGCAACAGTTTCCCCATATCAAGCCTTGAGGACAAGGTTGTTTTTAAGGGGGAGGACATGTTAGGGACCTAACCCCTCACATAGGTAGAATAATATATTTCCATGTAATAAAGGTCAATATTAATAAGGCCTAGCAATAAGAAAGAATAAGTCCAATGTAAGAAGACTTAATAGAATCTTTCGCTTCTAGAAGGATCTTCATCTAGATGGTTCTTTTGATAGACATATTTAGTATAAATAGGAATCTAGGGTATGAGAACTTTTTTCTTGGATATTATTGTAATAGAGCTCTGCTCTGCTGGAGGTTTCCCCCTCAAAGAGGCAAGTGAACATTGCTCTCAGTAATCAAAGTGCTCTTTATGGTGTTATTCTAGTATCATTTTGGTATTATTGTGGTGTTGTTTTGGTTATATTGTTGTTCATCTGCCATTTATAGCTAATTATTTATGTTCTGCATACTATTTTATATCTGGAATATTACAGTTTAGCATTGTTGTATTGTGAGGGTTTAGCACTTTAGTGTGGTCGTATGGTTAGGGCCAAGCCTGTATTCTTTTTAGATGTGTGGGTGCATCCCAAGGTCGGCCCCTTTGGGAACGCGGCCATGGCTAGCCTCTTTGGGGCTTGGCAATGGATTCCATGGCCCATAGCCCTACAATCGACAACCATGGGGAGATCCCAACCCAAAAAAAATAATATTTTTTTAATTTTGATTTGTAGTTTTTTAAATTTTGATTTGTAATTTTTTAAAATTTTAATTTGAAAAAAAAAATGTTTTTTTAAATTTAAATTTGTAATTCATTTTTTAGATTTTAATTTGTTTTAAATTGTAGTTTATTTTATTATATTATTGTATTTTATTTTATTTATATCTTTATGTATTATTTTATATAATGACTAATATATATATATATATATATATTCAAAATAATTCCCATTTTCGTTTAGAAAAAAATATATATCTTAGGTTTAATTTTTATATAATACCCTACCCCCCTCTGGATTTGAACTTGTGACCTCTTATGAGGAAACACGTGTTCTTAACCATTAAGCCCACTAGGTTGTATTAATAATATATTTTTAAGGTCACAACCAAGACAGACACCAAATTGGTGTATGAGACCCCCTCCGCCCAGCGATTTGACTGGTAAAGTCTACGGAGGTATACATACCCTACCCCCCTCTGAATTTGAACGTGTGACCTCTTAGGAGGAAACACATGTTCTTAACCATTAGGCCCACTCAGACTATATATATATATATATATATAACCCTTTTTATTTCTTTTGTTTCTATCACTTGTCATTGTACAAGTGAACACGTGGATTTCATAGGTAAATAGGTGGGTTTCATAGGTTCTTTTAATGCTACTACTCTTCAAACTTAGGTAGTATCTTAGGGTTATTTGGATGGAAAAATTCTCTACCATGTAGTATGGAACTTAGTTCCAATTGCAAGCCCTTTTTATTGGAAAAGAAAAGAGAATTTACCTCTACATGGTAATAAATTTCTATATTCTTATCCTAGTTTAATCAACCCCTTGTTTTCTGATACATTAAATTATATCGTATTTCTTTAAAAAAAAATTACATTTTATAATCATAGATAGGCCATTAAGGCTCAAGTATTTAAATTAGAGCTCTGATACCATGTGTAAAACCCTTTTGATACATTTAAGATTTATAAACTTTCGTACTATTTTTTTTTCTCTAATGTAGATTTTTTGCATACAAATAATTTTGTACTATGCAAAATCCGTTATCTCTTGTTTACTAACATCATAATTTATTTAGCATTTACATCTACAGTTTAGAGTTTATTTAACATTTTCATCCATAATTTAACCAATGTAAACAACTAAGTAAGAAAATACCTGGAACATTGCTTGACTAAGCAACCTAGATTTAACAGTCTAGATCCCTAGATCCTTAGCTCCCTACCCAAACTAGATTTTTAAACTCCGAACCAGCAAGGAACAACCTATCCAACTCCCTAAATCTAGGAAACCTTTAGGGTTTCCTATCCCTCTATGCCCAAAACTCCAAAAACTACACTCGTCCCACCACTGGTATCTCAACAATCAACAATCAGTGTCTCAGCTCAACAATAAGTCTCCCACCTCAACAATCAATCACTTGCAGGCTTGATAGATCTCACAGTTCTCAATTCTGATAGTTCCAAGTGCTTCCCATGGTTATGATTCTCTTCCAAAACATGCAACCCCCGTCCCTCTCCAAAAATTCTCGTTATTCCCTTATCCACCTCCTTCCTAGCCTCCCTGGGTAGGGTCCTAGGAAGATCAAACTATCATAAAATACTCTCACACCACCTGCCCACATTAATCAACCTAACATGCTATCAAATGCATTAAGTAAAATTAACTTTGGGTAGGTCACAAAATCCAAGTTTCATCAAATGAAATCATATTTCCCTTTTTATTTAAAGACAATAAGTCCCAAAATGAAATCTAATAATCCAAATGAAGTAAAATTATAATCATATGATTTTACTTCTACTACAACCATCATACACCAACCATTAATAATAATTCCCAACAACATTCTCAACTACTTTGAATCACCCTCCCTCCTTACCCTACTTTAGTGTTTCACATCCTATCATTTCCATTATGAGACTACACTGAAGCATCAACTACATTGTCTTAACCCCAGATAAAACCCATAAGCAGAAGTGTCAACTATTTCGACCAAGCTTCTCCATTAGGCAATTGGTTGTTGCTATCACACGTATAGGAGAGCGTGGCTTAACACAACCCTCTCATGAATCCAATTATTGAAGGATAAATAGTGGGAAATACCTCCACCCCTCTTTATATAACTAGGATCAACACCCTATCATTGACCATATTGTTTCATTGTTATTTCCCTTAAAACTTTGTCATCGAATAACTAGTTTGGGCAACTATGCTTCTCGTAAAACCTGCACTTTTTCCAAATATCATACCAATGTATTGAACTAATAATTAAATACAAAATAATTCTTCCTATCATATCATTTCTCTTTCGATCTCCATGACATCTACGTCACTTTAGTGTCACATTTATCTAGTTGTCACTTAGCCCATTCAACTTGTAGGTTAGTTTACCAAAACACGAGATCATGCATAAATATATAACTATCTATATGTGGTTCCCATGTTACTCACCGATAAACAATGTAAACCAACTATTTTATCTATCATGTGCATGGTACCTATTGATTTATCACGACATATAATCTAAGTCCACATACCACAATCTTTCATTTAAATCTTGCATGTTGGAAGTAAACCACACAACAACCATCATTAATGATATAAAAAGTAACTTATACATAACTTTCACATATAGGTAGTGTTAGCGCAAATTCTTACAAGGTGTTGTTTCTCTCCGATTTCAGACCCTTGGTGTAAATGCGTAGAAATGGGGTTTAAAAAACCCATAAAATGAGTTTTATTCAAAGGCCGCAGTCATGAGCGACGAGTGCAGTGCACAGAAGAAGTCCATTTCGGGCTTAAAATCAAGCAAGCGGGCATTTTGTTTTTAACAGCGAGGATCCACAGATGGAGCAGATCAACGGTCATCGGGTAAGCTTGAGTCGTGGAATGGCACGAGGTTTAGCACATGGGCTCATCACTTATGGCCAAAGTCACGAAGTGATTAGCCGTTTCGCAATTTCGGCTACCGGGACTTCAAAAGACACGGGGTCTCTCTTCCATTGCATCGGGAAACCCTGAAACCTGAAATGTGAAAAGTGCCCAAAAGCCATTTCGGCATTTCGGCTACCGGGACTTCAAAGGACAAAGGGGTCACTCTTCCACTGCATCGCTAATCCTTGAAACTCGAAACGTGAAAATCCATTTCGGCATTCCGACTACCGGGAGTTCAAGAGACAAGGGAGTCGCTCTTCCACTGCATCGGGAATCCCCAAAACCCGAAACACGAAATGAAAAAGTGCTCGGGAGCCATTTCGGCATTTCGGCTATCGGGACTTCAAACGACAAAGGGGTCACTCCTCCACTACATCGGGAATCCCCGAAACCCGAAATGAGAAATGAAAAAGCGTCTGGGAGCCATTTCGACATTTCGGCTACCGAGACTTCAAAGGACAAAGGGGTCACTCCTCCACTGCATCGGGAATCCTTGAAACCCGAAACGTGAAATGAAAAAGCGCCCGGGAGCCATTTCGATATTTCGGCTACCGGGACTTCAAAGGACAAAGGGGTCACTCCTCCACTGCATCGGGAATCCTCAAAACCCGAAATGTGAAATGAAAAAGCACTTGGGAGCCATTTCGGTATTTCAGCTACCGGGACTTCAAAGGACAAAGGGGTCACTCCTTTATGTTTTTAGTCTCGGCCACCCTCCATGGAAAAAGAATTTAATGAATATTGAGCAGGTGGTTGAGACCTCAGCTCAAGCCATGAATGCAGGGCATGGAGGTTCTGGCAGGCAGTCTACCCAAGATCATCCTGTGTGCAGGTTTTCCTAAAAGAGCCATGTCGATCTGATGTCCTCGACTGATCAGAAGAACTTGCGCACTCTAAGTTAGACTTTAATGTCTCATCTACCCTCTTGCTACCAAGAGAGAGAATTGATCTGAGTATATATACTCAGTTTTTGTATTTTTGTAAGGATGGATGGTAGAGCAGAGCTCCCTACTGTAATGTTTTAATGAAGCACTAGTTTTCTTGGCTATGTATCTGTATATGAAATTTCCTTGTTTAATGTAAGGAAGCGCTCTTTTGATCTTGTCTCAATCTCATACTGAAAGAGTTCATGAATGAATGATTCACATGAATCATTGTGACTGTGTTATGATAAAGGATTTATCATAGCGTTGTTATGTTCTTTTAGTGTTTTTGTTGTTGAATATAAGAGGTTCTTGTATTCAAAATTTTCTTCTACAGGTTGTTGGAAGCCCGATGCCCACAACAGCCCTTCACGTTTCTTTACAGAAGTCTTCCTCCTACTCGCCCTCATTACAACTTACTGCCTGAAACTGAATCAAGTCCTCATTTGCTTATGCATGCCCGACCTATTTTCTGAGTTAGAACGATATTGTTCAGAGTTTACTTTCATCCATCACCCTTTAACAGCAAATCATGACATTTAAACTGATGGGCCTCAGGCTTACTCCTGCCACAATCTAGGAGTGACTTCTGACGCCAACATTTCTGGCACTATTGCCGGGGATGAAGTTGAAAATTTCCCTGGGATTGAACGACATCGAGCCTCTGATTCTGAAGGTGCATCAAGCATCAGAGCCCTACGAGATTGCTACTATGCACCTGGCGAATCCATTATGGCGACTCCATTGTGACGACTCCACTATGGCGAACATGTTATTTTAGTTGTGGATTCCAGAGGTAGACACATGTGGTCCCATCCACAGCTGCCTCTAGCTACATTTGAAGCTGATCCAAAGGTGATTTTCAGAAAAGGAAAGGCCTCTGAAGGAGAAACATCCACCGTCGAACTAGGTAATTTGCCATCTCCTTCTGTAGGAACTCCCTTTTATTCTTCTCAGCTTCCTAGCAGACCTTTTTATGAAGTTTCTCGTTTCCTGAATTTTGGGAGTGTTCATGCTGAGTTCTCCCCTCCTGGTCTGGGATTGGAGGGAGAAATCCTTGTCACTCCCCTCTCCCCTGAAGTTGTGCCTTGGTGTAGACCTAGGACCATAGAATATTTCCCCTCCCCTAGCTTTACCACCCCTCCTCTTATTATTGTTCCTGCTATTGCACAAAGAGAAGCATCTTCTGACTCAAACCCCTTAGCCTTCTCTCTGAATCCCCCATTGTTTCCCCGTCCACCTGTAATCTCATTTCCAGTATCCCCTATTCGAGTTCCTTCTCCTCTGAGTTCTCCTCCACTTAATATTCCTATGGCAAGAGAAAATCCCCCCATGACCAGAATGGAGGCTATAATAGCTGCTAGGTATGATCTCATTTTATTACCTCAGCCTCTCAATTCCCTTCCAGTAGATGGCTACCTTAAGCAGCTGCCCAAGTTTACAGGTGAAGGGGACATAGCTGCAAAAAAAAAACTTGAAGCATTTTATAGTTTTACAGATGATCATGTTATCATGCATGTAGACGTATGGATGAGGATTTTCGTCCATAGCCTTGAAGGCGAGGCTAGAAAATGGTTTAGGGCCCTGCCTCCTGGATCTATTGATGGGATTGAGGCTTTGGATAATGCCTTTTTGAGATAGTGGGGAGACAAAACAAACTTCATGTATTACATGACAGAGTTTGGGTATTTGAAGAGAAAGGAAGGAGAGTCTGTCTCTGACTTCTCCAAGAGATTCAATAAAATGTATAATAAGATCTCCATTGAAATAAATCCCTTAGAAGCCTCTACTAAGATCACTTATGCTAGTGCTTTTGATCCCAATTTCTGCCTTCTGTTGAGGGAAAGGAGAGCCACTACCCTGGCTCACATGCAGAATGCAACCGTGGAAGTAGAATCTAACATATTGGTTGTCGACTGAATTAGTAATAGGGATGATAGAGACATATCCAGGAAGAGACATGAAGCCTCCCCTTCCAATTCCTCTCACCTTCCTCTTCAGATGGATGAGGTAACTAAAGTGCTAAAGTCGTTTTCGGCTAGAATGGAAAGGTGGGAGTTGGAAGGGAAGCCCACATACAGAAATCTCCAAAAGACTGATAACAGAGGCTTCAGGAGGCCTAGCAACAATGTGCCATAGGATTTTCCAAGGGAACAAAGGAGAAAAGACAGAGATGAGCAGAGGATTCAAACCCCTCTCCAAAATAACCTAGTTGATCATGAGGAAGGAGAGGAGATAGATGAGCTCGACCCTGAAATTCATTGTATTGAAGACACCTTCCCTTCTCCCCATTTGACTGTATCTATATATAAAGAATCCCTTATGAACAATCAAGTCAATGAGTTGGGTAAAGGGGAAAAGGACAACAACACTCCTAACAGATATCACCTCAGGTCAAAGAAGAAAGAAGGAAATTTTGATAGCCATGATCAGCCTCTCGTAGTGGAAAAACTTGTTAAGCCTGTAACAATCACTACTAAAGAGAAGAAATTTTGAGATACTTTTCCAACAGCCAAAGAACCTGTCTCTAAGGTAAGGGAAGATCCTAAGCCTTTTCCCTCTTTCAGTTTTGAGCATGAAATTCAAAAGATTAGAATTCCCATACCCCTCTCAGAGCTAGTTAAAAATGAAGATTTCAAAAAGTCCCTCTCCAAGATGCTACAATCTGAGTCCCCCCAGCCTTCTACAGACTCAGTAAATCTTCAAGATGAAAATCCAGCAGTCATCCTAGGTCCCATGGTAGAAGACAGAGATGATTCATCCCCTCCCTTCTACACATCCCTGAACACACATGATAAAGTGCTGCATAATTGCCTCATGGATTTAGGAGCTTCCCACAACCTTATGCCCAAAATAGTCATGGAAGAATTGGGACTGGAAGTGACAAAGGATTATCACAATTTGTACTCTTTTGATTCAAGGAGGGTGCAATTCCTTGGAGTCATCAAAGACTTGGTGGTCTCTTTATTTCAACTGCCAATGAAGAGTGTGGTCATGGACATTTTAGTAGTTGATGTTCCCCCCAAGTTCAGCATGTTGTTGTCAAGATCTTGGATTAGAAAACTTGGAGGAACATTACAGATGGATCTCACATATGCCACCATTCCAGTATTTGGAGGGGAGCACAGGAGGTTGTACAGAGAAGCTCAGCTGGCCTACATTGTCAGTGACAAAGGAAACCCCACTAATCACCCCATCTTTTCACTTGACACTGATTTGGGGTCTAGTTTATTGCAGATCACTGAGACTCTTGAAGCCCTTTTTCAAATCAAAAAGCAACCCATATTTAATCACGAGATACCTCCTCCAACCACCTCTGTTTGAAAAATGTTCTTCGACGGAGTTTCTTCTAGCAAAGGCATTGGCGCTGGAGTGGTTCTTGTGTCCCCTTAGCAGGAAACCATATCCCTGTCATACAAACTAGAATTTGAAGCTACCAATAATGTGGCAGAATATGAAGCTCTTGTTCTAGGTATGAGGGCTGCAAAATAAATGGGAATTAAGGAGGTAGCAGTGTTCGGAGATGCTGAGTTGATAATCCAGCAAGTCAGAAATGCTTATTGAGCTAAGCATCCTCGGGTCAGGAGTTACAAAAATGAAGTGTGGGACCTGATTGATAATTTATTCTCAGCTTTCAACATTTCTTTTATTCCAAGAAAGGAAAATACTTTGGTTGATTCCTTAGCTGTCTCAGCTAGTCTGTTCAAGATCCCTCTCCCGCCTAAGATCAAATATGAGGTCGAGATAATATACAGGCCATCTGTTTCGAAAAATATCAAGCATTGGAAGGTATTCGAAGACGATCTTGAAATCGAAAAATTTCTTCAGTCCGTCGATGAATTTTTTGCATTGCACATTGATCAGGATCCTGATCTCGAAAGTTACCCTCACCCTGAGGTATTTTTAAATAAAATTGCTAATCACCATAGTATTCATCTGCCTAGCAATCACATTGCAAAGGGACTGGTCCCTTTAGAAAGATTGTTCGATGGGAATGATGTGGCAGTAAAGGGTGGGGTTTCAAATGGAGATGATGATACAATAGAGTGCAACATCGGCACACAGGAGGAGCCTAAGTTTGTCAAGTTGTCAAGCGGTTTGACCAAAGAACAGAGGGCCAAATATACCGAGTTATTAAGGGAATTTTCTGATGTGTTTGCATGGACCTATGAAGACCTCAAGACATATGACACAACTATCATTGAACACAAGATCCCACTAAAGGGAGAGGCTAAGCCATTTAGGCAGAAGCTAAGACAAATAAATCCCATGTTGTTGCCTGCCATGGAGAGAGAAGTGAAGAAGTTGTTAGATGCCCAAATCATTGTCCCCTTGAGATATTTTGAGTGGGTGGCCAATTTGGTCCCGGTGAGGAAGAAAAGTGGAGAAATCAGGCTCTGTGTTGATTTTAGGAACCTGAACAGGAGCTCAAAGAAAGACAATTATTCCTTGCCCAACATGGAACACATATTGCAGAGGGTAAATAGTGCATCTAGGATATCCATGATTGATGGTTTTTCTGGCTATAATTAGATATCAGTCATGCCTGAGGATAGAGAAAAAACAACGTTCACCACTCCTTGGGGCACGTTCATGTATGCCAAAATGCCTTTTGGATTAATGAATGTAGGAGCAACATTTCAGTGAGACATGGACATAACCTTCATCGGAGAGAAAGATCAGTTTTTGGTGATCTATCTGGATAACATCACAGTCTTCTCCAGGTCTGATAACGAGCATCGTTGTCACTTGAGGAAAGTTTTCTTGAAGTGTTGGAGGTTTGGCCTTTCCTTAAATCCCAAGAAATCTTTGTTTGCTATGAAGGAGGGGAAACTGTTAGGCCATATAGTATCAACAGAGGGAGTAAGAATTGATCCCAGCAGGGTAGAGGAAATTCAAACCCTGTCACTTCCCAAGTCTAGAAAGGAAGTTCAGGCTTTTTTAGGGAATATTAACTTTCTAAGGAGCTTCGTCTCAAATTTTGTTGAGTTGGTGAAACACATCAAAGCCATGCTCAGAAAGGGAAAAGATGTAAAATGGATTGTTGAACCCAGGGATTCTTTCATCCAAATAAAAAGGGCATTGATTGAGGCACCTATGTTGATCAGTCCTAATTATTCCAAGGATTTCCTAATTTTTTCTTTTGCTTCTTTTGATACAGTAGCGGCGGTCTTATTGCAGAAAAATGAGGAAGGGCGAGAGAAACCCATTTCCTTCTTCAGTAAGGCATTAAGAGATGTAGAAATCAGGTATGAGATCATGGAGAAGCAAGACTATGCCTTGGTGAAATCTCTCAAGTCTTTCAGAGTCTATGTCTTGCACTCAAGAGTGACTGCATATGTTCCTTCAGCCTCTGTGAAGGACATCCTTATACAACCTGACATAGATGGGAGAAGAGGTAAATGGATTGCCAAGATCCTGGAGTTTGACCTGGAGATAAAGCCCACCAAGTTGGTAAAAGGGTAGGGTTTAGCCAAGTTGCTGGTTGAATCCAATTGCAAGGCCTTAGGGGTTAGCTTCATCAATGCTTGCTCAGGAAATCAGCAAGCTAAGTCACCCAGCAAAAGCTCTCAGGGTGGCTTATTACTAGTAGAATGCACCTGGTACAGATACATTTTGTACTTTCTGCAAGAGTTTAAGCCTCCTGATGGAATGGGAAAAAGCAAGGCAAGAGATTTAAAGCTCAAGGCGGTCAGATATTGCCTTATTGACCAAGTCTTGCACTAGAGAGATCCTCTAGGGGTGTTTCTGAGGTGTCTAAATCCACAAGAAACCCAAAAAGTTATGTTTGATTTCCACAGCGGCCTTTGTGGAGGGCATCATTTCTGGAAGACCACAACCCACAAAATTCTCAAGGTTGGGTACTACTGGCCCACCTTATTCGTTGATGTCTGCAGAGAAGTCAAATCTTGCATCAAATGCCAAAGGTTCTCAGGAAAGCAGTAGCTCAAATCTCTGCCACTAAAGCCTGTAGTAGCTTCAACACCCTTTCAATAGTGGGGGTTGGACTTCATTGGGGAAATTCATCCTCCTTCAAGTGGCCAGCATAGATGGATCCTGACTGCAACAGACTATTTCACCAAGTGGATAGAAGTTGTCCCCACCAGGAGTGCTTCACACAAGGTAATTATCAACTTCTTGGAGGATATCATAGCTAGATTTGGTTGTCCCAGCAGAATTGTCACCGATAATGTTGCTTCTTTCAAGTCTGAGCCTCTGGTTAATTTCTGTGAGCAATTTGAGATTTCACTAATTCACTCCACTCCCTATTATCCTTAAGGAAATGGATTGGCAGAATCTTCCAATAAAAGTATAATCAAACTCATTAAAAGATTATTGGAAGACAATAAGAGGGCCTGGGATTCAAAGCTCAAATTCGCTCTATGGGTCGATCGAGTGACAACAAAGAAGTCCCAGGGCACCTCAACTTTTCAACTTGTTTATGGGATGGAGGTTGTGTTTCCCACTCAGCTCGCTTTACCTGTAGCTAAATTCTTTCAAGATCATGAAGGAGAGCCAGACCATATGGTCAGAAGGATTCATCAAGTGGTGGAAGTGCAACAGATCAAGGAGTAGGTGATGGACATAGATCACAGTAATCATCAGAAGATCAAGCACACCTTTGATAGGAAGGTCAGGAAGGAGGAATTTGAGCTGGGAGATTTGGTGCTTAAGTGGGATGCACCCAAGCAGGATAGGGGAAAACACAACAAGTTTGATGCCCTCTGGATCGGGCCCTTCAAAATCTCTGAAGTATTCTTAAATAACACGTACAGGTTGCAGGATTTGAAGGGTGAAGAAGTTTTTAACGGCCCAGTCAATGGGCATTTCCTGAAGAAATGTTTTGTTTGAGCCTTAGACGGCTCCTCTGTTTTTTGTAAATATTGTTTTTATTGTTTTTCTATTTCTTTTTGGCTTAATAAATGACTCCATAGCCCAACAGAAGGCAACTGGAACTGCAGAAGGAGTTCTTAGAGCATCGCAGGGACAACTCTATCCCCCATGGAGCCTAATGTTAGTGCCAATTCTTGCAAGGTGTTGTTTCTCTTTGATTTCAGACCCTTGGTGTAAATGCGTAGAAATGGGGTTTAAAAAACCCATCAAATGAGTTTTAATCAAAGGCCGCAATCATGAGTGCTGAGCGCAGCGCACAGAAGAAGTCCATTTCGGGCTTAAAATCAAGCGAGTGAGCATTTTGTTTTTAACGGTGAGGATCCATAGATGGAGCAGATCAACGGTCATCGAGTAAGTTTGAGTCGCGGAATTGTATGAGGTTTAGCGCATGGGCTCATCTCTTATGGCCAAACTCGCGAAGTGATTAGCCGTTTCGTGATTTCGACTACCTGGGACTTCAAAAGACACAGGGTCTCTCTTCCACTGCACCGAGAAACCCCGAAACCCGACATATGAAAAGAACCCAAAATCCATTTCAGCATTTCAGCTACTAGGACTTCAAAGGACAAAGGGGTCACTCCTCCACTGCATCGGGAATCCCTGAAACCCAAAACACGAAAAGCCATTTCGGCATTCCAACTACCGAGAGTTCGAGAGACAAGGGAGCTACTCTTCCACTGCATCGGGAATCCCTGAAACCCGAAACGTGAAATGAAAAAGCGCCCGGGAGCCATTTCGACATTTCAGCTACCGAGACTTCAAATGACAAAGGGATCACTCCTCCACTGCATCGGGAATCCCCGAAACCCAGAACGTGAAATGAAAAAGTGCCCGGGAGCCATTTGAGCATTTCAGCTATCGGGACTTCAAAGGACAAAGGGGTCACTCCTCCACTGCATCGGGAATCCCCGAAACCCGAAACGCGAAATGAAAAAGTGCTCGGGAGCCATTTCAGTATTTTGGCTATCGGGACTTCAAAGGACAAAGGGGTCACTCCTCCACTGCATCGAGAATCTCCGAAACCCGAAATGTGAAATGAAAAAGCACCCGGGAGCCATTTCGGCTTTTTGGCTACTGGGACTTCAAAGGACAAAGGGGTCACTCCTTTATGTTTTCAGTCTCGTCCACCCTCCATGGAAAAAGCAGTTAATGAATATTGAGCAGGTGGTTGAGACCTCAGCTCAAGCCATGAATGTAGGACATGGAGGTTCTGGCAGGCAGTTTGCCCAAGATCGTCCTGTGTGCAGGTTTTCCTAAAAGAGCCATGTCGATCTGATGTCCTCGACTGATCAGAAGAACCTGTGCATGCTAAGTTAGACTTTAATGTCTCATCTACCCTCTTGCTGCTAAGAGAGTGAATTTCTCTGAGTATATATACTCAGTTTTTGTATTTTTGTAAGGATGGATGGTAGAGCAGAGCTCCCTACTGTAATGTTTTAATGAAGCACTGGTTTTCTTGGCTATGTATCTGTATATGAAATTTCATTGTTTAATGTAAGGTAGCTCTCTTTTCATCTTGTCTCGATCTCATACTGAAAGAGTTCATGACTGAATGATTCACATAAATCGTCATGGTTGTGTGATGATAAAGGATTTATTATAGCGTTGCTATGTTCTTTTAGTGTTTTTGTTGTTGAATATAAGAGGTTCTTGTATTCAAAGTTTTCTTCTACAGGTTGTTGGAAGCTCGATGCCCATAGCATCCCTTCACGTTTCCTTACAGAAGTCTTCCTCCTACTCGCCCTCATTACAACTTACTGCTTGAAACTGAATCAAGGCCTCATCTGCTTGTGCATGCCCGACCTATTTTCTGAGTTAGAACGATATTTCTCCGAGTTTACTTTCATCCATCACCCTTTATCAACAAATCGTGACATTTAAACTGATGGGCCTCAAGCTTACTCCTGTCGCAATCCAGGAGTGACTTCTGACGCCAACAGGTAGATCAACACATCCATATAATAAATTTACATCATTCTAATGGTGTTCCGTAGATAATAAGCAAAGAAATACAAAATAGGTCATAACACATTTGAGTTGACTAAGCCAAAATGGGGCATTACACATTTATTACTAAAAAGTTTCACTATACAACTATTTTCCTTGTTAGTGCATGTTCATTATGCCTTATCTGAAATTTTTTGTTGTAGATAGCCTACACAGATATATCATATATCCAAATATATAAACATTTGTTATTTAAAAAGTTATGTGCTTTGAAACACAAGTTCATTATTGCCAAAACAAGCTCAACGATTTGCACTACCCATCTATCCCAAACTTTGTTTAGAGTCCATACATTTTACACCACAACACTCCAATCATCACAGTTGTAATTGCATGGGAACAATGTTGAAGCATTCTTCAGCAGGTTTAGGATCATTCCTTTGTCTCTTCTCTCTTGCTTGTTCTTTCATATATTAAAAGAACAAGGATGGTGGGTGTAAAGCCAACAAAGGGAGAAAAGGAGGGAAAGGCAGAGGTAGTAGTTTCATCATTTGACCCCACAAAAAAGACAAAGGAAGTATATCTGGATCCATGGTAGGGATACCCATACCAGTACCTGTAAGTAGTGAGTGACTCAATTGAAGTAACAAGTTAGAGTGGAAATATTATTGGAAAATATATGGGGTCTTGAATTCATCATCTAGACAGAGAATATTATACAATGTTATAAACATTAGCATCTCAGAGAATACGAATGGGGGTGGAAAAATATAGGGATAGTTGGATTTGACCACCATTAACATGAACCACCAACATCAATAGCCAGACAATCACACCCATGATGGCAAAAACATCAACACTTGGCAGTATCATGTTTCTTTGGGATATCCCTACATGCATATTGAGGTTGCTACCATAATGTGAGCTACACGCAGCATGAAGTATATGTTTTGTCCCATATTGATCTCATTCTTTTCCCATCAACCTAGAATGAATCCTTTCTTCTCAACCTCATACAAATACCTTATTCATCATTCACAACTTTCCAATAGGAAGCACCTTGAAAAACTCTTGGTCCCAACTCTACACAGACACTTCAAGAAATTGATTGGATCGAAATGCTCGTTGCTTGCGTTGGAGAATACATAACTCTAGGTGGTATGGACATGCGTCAATGGGTTGCATTGATACAAGTAACACCATGCGTCATTATCTATGAGTGCTACTATGTTTTATCATGAAACTCTCTTAATAACAACTTTATCTAGGTTTGAAAGAAGAAAATCCTTCAAGGAAGTGTATAATAGTAAACACAATAGAGAAGCTTAAAACATTTAGATTTAAATTGCATGATTAACAATACATCCTCCTTAGAATTACTGTGATGAATTTGTAATGGTTCATTGAATGAAAAGGACTTCATGGATATGATAGATAACACTAGCATGGATTCAAGTTTGAAGTTGTAACACCCCCACTTTTAATCTCCCTAATTAATTTCCAATTGATTATGATTAATGATGATTATCTCAGCATGGAGATAATGTTGTCATGTTATGGCTTGTAAACGATGTAAAGGTGTAATATAAAATATGACCAACTGATTGATGTGTGCAACCTTGAGTACTAGCCACAATACCACTAGAGGAAAGAGAAACTCGTTCATTATGTCAAGGAAACCCAAGCCACCTTATTAAATTAATTTGGGGGAAATAACACTTATTTCCTCTAGCTTGCAGTTGAAGTCAACTATTAAAGAAGGGCACAATTGGGTAGTTCAGAAGTACTCCCAAGGTAATGAATGCAAGGTATGTCCATGGGAATTCATGGATTGTTGATTTGCATGGGAGAGAACTGGGGAAACTTTGAGAGGAGGAAACAAAAGATAGGTGCATGAGGGACGTGCAGAGAAGAGAGCAGAAGATGCATAGGTGTGTGCAGAGTAAGCAATTTTGATCTGGGGAATGCATCAACAGAGGCTGTTGAGAGCGAGGGAGAACCCATGTGTGGGAGAACAGGCATGAATCTCATAGTAAGATTGTTTTCAAGACTGGTCAAAGAAGCCAGAAACATGACCCGAGCTGAGAGGGTCATGAGCTTGGTGCTAGTAGGGTACCTGAGAAACCTTGCAGATGGCCCCCCCTAAGCATGGTGGATATAAGAAACTCTCAACCAGTGGTTGTGTGAAGGAGAGTGGCCTTCATTGATCAAATTGCTCCGAGATCCTAAGAGAATTCCTTGGTGGTATCATGGCTTGGCATGGGGGTGGCATGTTGTTGAAGTGACAAAGCAACAGAGCCTATGGTTGGGTGGAAAGGCGCTCACCCACAGTCAGTGGGCTTGGCAATAAATTCAAAAACAGATAAGTGCACACTGACCTTTATTTGCTTGATACTTGATCATATTCATGTAATATTCTTATTGACTCTGAAATCTATGAAACTATTTGGAGGTTTGAATGAAAGTCAAGAGATATAAAAAATAATGTACATATTGTTTCTCTTTGCATGTGTGCCCTGTATTGGCTATTGTCTCTTGTGATGAATGATAAATGAGGGGATATGCTTGGATATGTAAATTCATAGTTTCTTTTCCTATGCTTTAAATTACTGGTTATTTAACCTATGGGGACATACCTTAAAAGAATCCTAGATAGAGATCATTAAGCTCAAAAACACAAGGGAGGGGTGTGGGACTATGCTCCTATATGTTTTAAATTACCCTTATAGTTCCCTGTCCAATGTGAAACCTGATTTTAGTGGGAGTGTGCGACCTCTGTATAAGTGGGTTGTGCTTTATTCTCATGGGGAAGTACTGAATTACATCGGAATTGGTTTTGTTGTCTTGCGCTTGGCTTTATAATATAAATCCCTCTTATTGCAAGTATGAAAAACAAGAGATCAAGAGAAGAAACCCAAAAGACATGTTCAAATCCTTGTTTGAACCTGGAGAGGTATAGTAGTCATTGGATTGGAAGGGAGGATAACCCTCATCCCTTTGATCTTCATCGAAGAGTTAGGAATTGGAGGTGGAGCCCCAATTAATCAGGTCACTAGATAACCAAAGCACCAGAGCGTTGGTGTCAAAGGCCTTGTTAATCCCGGTGTCGGTAGGCAAGTTCCAATGCAATGTTCCATTCCTTCTTCACTTGTAAACAAAAGAGAGGGAGAGAGAGAGGATGACATCATTATGACATATCCTACCAGTGTGGTGGTTAGAATGCCACGAAGGACGATACTTTTCAGCATCGGATTGGTGTGGGTCGAATATGGACCCCTATTAGGCATAAGCCTTTGAATTGGTGCCTTGAACCTTCACCATCGAATATAAGGGTGGAGAAATCTCAAATGTCAGATGCAAAGAAGAGAAACCAACCTTTGGGCCACTGGAGCTCCCAAGAGTTGACCCTTTGTGTTTCCTTCCCTGTTTCTCGGTGCCCGGTTGGGAAAGGTTTTGGGAAGGGTTCAGGCCCTTTTCCCTTTGCAGGTGTATGTGCGGGAGGATGTATGGGGCATGTGTTGGTGATGTCGGGATGATGTAATCGAGTCAATACCATTCAGTTCAGCCAATAGGAAGTGGAGTGGTGTCAGCACCTTAGTGGAGCCTTATGCCATGTCATGGCATGCAATGCCAATTTGATCCACTTTTTGCATTGTGGGTGGTCCATGTGTCATGAAGATAATGTGCCACGTGTCTAGGATAATCATATTTTTGTATGAGGCCGAAGGACGTGATGACGTGGACAGTTTAATGTTGTACCACTTGTTTTTCCATGTCATTAGGGCCATGTCACCATGTTGTCCAGTCAAATTGTGGGTTGTCATGCTAGGTAGCATGCCACGTCAGGTCCATGTGCTCTTGGTGCTAGTTGGACCATCAGTCATTACACGCCTTCAAGCCCAGGGATAGGTCCCAACCATAGGATGTGGGAGGTCAAGAGATATTGGTTATTGATCTCATGGAGTGAAGCTTATGAGGGATTCACATCCACCAGATAACTGAACCACTAGACGAAGGGGGGCCTGCTTAAAAAGGCCTTGGAAAATCCCAAGGTCTCGATGCCTAGTGGGGCGAGGTACCCAGTGGGGTGAGGCGCCTGGTGGATGTGTGCTCCCGGTTGGGGTGTGGTTCTGGGGACCAAACCATCATATAAGCAGAAACCAAGAGGGTGTTTTTTATGTCAAGGGTTGGGATGAGATTGTCCTGGTGCTTGGTGGGGAATAGGTTTCAGTTCGGCAGACATTAGAGGACCTGATAATTGTTGAAATTTTGGTATGATCATTTAACCATAGACAATGTCACATCGTTGTCACCCAACCATAGACATTCACATATGCAACCCCTGAGTACACTAACCTTTACTTAGAATAATTCTGGCAAGCATACTCGAGATTCAACAGATAAACCCTAGTTGTTAACTGTATCAACAACTCAAGACAAGTAGAGTGCTCCTTCTCCAAGGGTAGAGCACAAGAGAGAGAGTCTCCATATCCATAGAACAAGTACCATACACAATTGCAGCAGCTTTAGCAGCACTACTCTCTCTCTCAAACTTGTGCCATACTTAGCAAGAATATCAACAAGAAAATTACCAAGAGAGAGACCAAGAATATCACCAAGAGAGAGATCAAGACCAAGAGATGACCATGTGCTCTTATTCCTCCTTGCAGTTGCAGTTGTAGCTGCAACTAAAACTCTCCACAAGACTTGCGCAATCACTAGTGTACAAATTAGCTAAAACGTCCTCTATTTATATTAATATGTTCAGTGACTTTTCTGGCTAGGTCGACCTGACTTTATGGTAATTATATTTTATGTTTATCTTTTTCCTGTCGAGCCGACTTGTATTTTTGGAAGATAATATTCTAATATTATTTATTCTTCTAGGCTGACTTGTCTTCTAGGGTTTCCACACATCTCTTTAATGGTTCACTTGATTATGGAATATTCTATTCTAAGTCATAGGTTACACGTGGAGGTTAATACCTCCTGCGGCTACCAAAACATCAACACTCTCTCTTAGCTAGGGAGATATTAACTAAGATGTTATTCATGTAGTGGTCTCAAACACATCCATTGTAACATCCTCGACCACCTAGATCGGGCCATGCTACTCCAGAAAACTCTTTCATTCTCTGATACCATGCTGTAACATACCCAACATCCAATTGAGCTATGCCGCATAAATTTTTCGAACTGCATGCAATTAAAATATATACACACAGAACTCTTGCAGAACTTTATATATAAAACGTAAACATAAAAATACATTCTATAAATGCACGGATTCATACTGAAATAATAGTAAATGTATACATGCACCATATACAGGAAATACCCATAAATATAAAGACAGTTATAACCACACATAGGATAAACCCATAAAAATAAACACGTAAATAATAATGCAGCATGTGAATTTATCACACAATTGACACTCATCCTGGTAATAATATCACCAACTGCATGCAGACCTTCCACAAACCTCCCAGCCTTTTACCACACTGTTCATCACTCTCAACAGTGGGTCACCCCCGAGCTGGGACTAAACTCCACCCGAGTAAATGGATTCCTAACCAGGCTAATGGTTCATAGACAACAGAAAAGACTTCATCATAGGTGCCAACTCAAACTACAAGCCTACAATCCCTCATTCCCCACATGTATGTCCCACCCGAGGAAGTGTGCCCCTTCTCTGCTCAATAGTCCTTCGGTTGTCGCACTTCCTTTCCAGGCTTCAACAACAGGTCGGAAAGGAATTTTCATAGCCATGTAGCTGCAGTTTAGCACTTTCAGAAAATCAATTCCCAGCAATTCTCTCACCCAGAGAGAAATTGTTCAAGGGTTTGACAACCCACCTCTTCAATATCCCACGGGCCTGACAACCTTATTCTTCAGTCCATCTCCCTAGCTAACCAGCTACACAAATAAGTATGGCTTTGGATACAGGATCAGGTACAGCGACATGAAGGTATGGAGGATAGCTCAATGAGTGTGTGAATGATAATGGAATGGTTGAATGCATGACTAAATGATGGAAGGAATGATGGAAAATGAACTAAGTCCAAACAATATGTATGCATGTCCCCAACTTGACACGTGTCATGTTGGGAGTTGCTTTGGCCCACTTGCCCTCAACTTAGAACTTAGGATAAAATAATTATCCATACTTTATGATTTAAGAAATATTAATATAATATTCTTTTTTGTCTTAAGCTCCCTAGCTTAGCCCATTTTTCCTTAACTTTTATCCCCCCTTTTCCTAACTAGTGGATTTTAGTCCCCCATACTCTTTTATCATGGTTGGTCTGCGTGCAGCGATGTATTTTATATTAATGATGAGACATATACAAAAATAGGCACTCTGGCCTTTAAAATCTAGGCTCTTCGGCCTAATACAAACATAAGCCTCCTATCTTATAATAACTGGCTCACCCACCTATAAAACAAAACATATACACAAAGGCTCCCTGGCCTCAAAATCATGTGCACTTAAGTTGGTGTGCACGGTATCCTGGAATGTGCACACTTCATCATTTTATTGCGCAGTATATGCGTGCACTATGCCATGAAAGGTGCATACAAAATGATATCAAACAACTCACCATCTTAAGTACATTTTCATTTACATTACAATTGGGTTTGGCCTAGGGATATTACAATCCCCTCCCCTTATTTATGCACTGCCCTCAGTGCATTATGTACACATCTACAACAAAATTTCAAAAATCCTTAAAAAGATGCAGGTATTCTTCCTGCATTGCATCCTCATGCTCCCAAGTAGCATCCTCAGGACCGTACCAGGTCCATTGGACCTTTACAAGCCCTATGGTTCGATTCCGGAGCTGTTTGATTTTCCGGTCCAGAATGTGTACCGGATGCACTTGAAAAGCACCTTCTTGCTCCACCTGAATCACATTCCAATCAATAACATGACTAACATCAAGTATATATTTTTTGAGCAATGATATATGGAATACATTATGAACATACATACATGTAGGCAATGCAATCATATAAGCTACTGGACCAATCCTCTCTAGGATTTCAAATGATCCACAATAGCGAGTTGCCAACTTTGAACAATTTCCCAACTTCAGGGAACTTCTATTGGCTTTCACTTTCAAGAACACATGGTCTCCCACTTTAAATTCCCTGTGAGTTCTACCCTTATCAGCATAGATTTTCTTCCTGTCTTGGGCAACCTTTAAATTTTGTTTTATTTTTATCTTTTTCTCTTCCATTTCCCTAAGAAAATCTGTCCCAACCATTGCTCTGTCTGCTGGGTTATCCCAACTTACCAGTGTGTTGCACTTTCTGCCATAAAGTGTCTCAAATGGGCTCATCTTTAGAGATGTTTGGTACCCATTGTTATAAGAAAACTCTACCAAGTGTAGGTAGTCTTCCCATTTTTATGGTTTATCCATCACATACATCCTCAACATATCCTCAATCACTTGATTCACCCTCTCTGTTTTTCCATCTGATTCTGCATGATAAGTTGTACTAAAATTCAAATTTGTTCCAAGTCCATTAAATAATCATTTCCAAAATTTTGAGGTAAATTTTGGATCTCTGTCAAACACAATTGTCTTGGGTATGCCATGTAATCTAGCAATTTCTCTCATATAAATATCAGCAATGTTGGTTGCCTTGTGAGTGAGCTTAACTGGAATAAAATGGGTAACTTTAGTAAGCTTATCCACCACTACCATGATAGAATCATGTTGCTTGTTTGTTCTGGGCAGTTTGGTGATGAAATCCATTGTTAAAACTTACCATTTCCACTCAGGAATGGGTAATGGTTGTAGCAAACTAGCTGGGTGTCTATGCTCAGCGTTTACCTTTTGACATTCCAAACATTTGGCAATAAAATCAACAACTTCCTTCTTCATTCCTGGCCAATAATATTGGCTCTTGACAGCTGCAATAGTTTTATGATAACCCGGGTGCCCATCATAAGGCACATTATGCATTTCTCCCAATATCATATTTTTTTATTCCTGAGAATTTGGTACATAAATTCTACCCATGTACATGAGAATTTCATCATTATCTAGCTTATATTCTTCAATTTTCTATTGCAAATTACCTTGTTGTAATTTTGCCACTAATTCCTTGTATTGCAAATCTAATTTTGCAACCTCTTTAATTTTGTATTTCAAATCTAATTGGTACATGCTAATGGTTGCAGCATGCATTTCATGCACTCTTCTGTTGAGTGCATCAGCCACTTTGTTCTCTTTCCCCTTGATATGATTTATATCAAAGTCATATTAACTGATAAATTATAACCATCTGTTTTTCCTAGCATTTAGAGTTGGTTGATCAAATAAATATTTCAAACCATTATGGTCCGTCCTTAGCTCAAACCTTTTCCCCATGAGGTAGTGTATCCATTTCCTCAAGGCATGCACTATGGCTACCAACTCCAAATCATGAGTGGCATAGTGTTTCTCATGCTCCTTCAACTTCCTTGATTCATAACATATAACAAACCCATTTTGAGTGAGGACTCCACTAATTCCTTCTTTACATGCATATGTGCATACAACGAAGTCTTCATTTGGGTCTACAATCTTTAGTATTGGAGCACTTGTTAATAATTGTTTCAAGTGTTGAAAACTCTTTTCACAATCCAATGTCCACTAAGACTTCACACCCTTCTTTTGCAAGGAAGTGATTGGGTGTGCAATCTTTGAGAATCCTTGAATAAATATCCTATAGTAGTCTGCAAGGCCCATGAATTATCTGACCTCTATCACATTCTTTGGTGCTGACCATTCTCTAATGGCTTCTATCTTCTCAGGATCCACTATTATCCCATCCTTTGAAATGATATGTCCCAAATAATGGATTTGCATCTGATAAAATGAGCACTTGCTCAATTTGGCATAGAATTGATGCTCCATTAATACTTGCAACACCATCCTCAACTGATGCCCATGTTCTTCTCCGGACTTGGAATATACAAGGATGTCATCTAAAAAGACAATGACAAACTTGTCTAAATATTCCTGGAAAACACCATTCATTAAACACATGAAAATAGTTGGTGCATTTGACAACCCAAATGGCACCACTGTGAACTCATAATGACCATACCTTGTCCTGAAGGAAGTCGTGTTGATATCTTCCTCTGTAATCCTTACCTGATGGTATCCTGACCTAAGATCTATCTTTGAAAATATATTTGCATCCTTCAATTGATCAAACAAATCATCAACCCTTGGAAGAGGATACTTGTTCTTTACAGTCACTTTATTCAACTGTCTAAAATCGATGCACAATATTAATGTCCCATCTTTCTTCTTCATGAACAAGACTGGGGTACCTCAAGGTGAAACACTTGGGCGTATATACCCCTTATTCAGAAGTTCTTCAAGATGCATTTGCAACTCCTTCAGCTCTGGTGTACTCATTAGGTAAGGATTCTTTGACACTGGAACTGCTCCAAGCATTAAATTTATAGAGAAATCAATGTCTCTCTTTGGGGGTAGTCCTGGTACCTCCTTGAACACATCTTCAAAATCTTCCAGGACTGCATGATCTTCCAAATTTGGCACCTTATATTTAGGTGTCTCTTCCATATGAGCTGCAAATATTTGACACCATTTTCTGTAACATTTCTTCAGTTGCAATGCTGAAATTTCTCGAATGGTTACTTCCCTGCACTTTCCTTCGGCTCTCTTCCTCATCCAAGCAAGTAATTGCCTTGTTATGATAGTCTAGGATAGCATGATGATGGTCCAACCAATCCATCCCAATTAGACAGTCATAGGAACCTAAATTCAAGATGTTCAAATATGCCCTGGTGTTCAGTCCATTCATGTCCATAAAACATGACTTAACCATCTCATTAAATTTTCTTTTGGCTCATGTAGCCAGCTGCACTAACCAAGATTTTCCATGCTTTCTTCTTGGAAAATGCAAGATTTCCACCATCTTAGGATCTATATAACTATGACTAGCTCCTAAATCAATTAAAATAGCAATGGTTTGGTTGTTGATCATACCTTCCACTTCAATCATATGTGACTGATACTCTGCTTTCTTGTTGTCCAGGGCTGCATAGATCCTTGGTACATTTATTCCCATGTCCTCCACTATTTCAGCTTGTTGTACATTGTGAACAGTCCTCACTTTTTTACCTCTGTGAGGACAATCTCTGAACATATGATCTCCTTTACAACCCCAACATTGAATAGGTGGTTGCCTTGGCCTTTGACCCCCTGTCTCAGTCATTCTGGGTTCTCTAGAAGTTGGTTGTCCCTAAGGATTATTTCTGAAGAATGGTGGCTTATATCCCTTCTTCCTTTGATCCATATTGAATTTATTTTTGTCTTCCCAAGATTTTTGGAAAGTTTGTCTTGCTTTTTGTTGATCATATAGGCATTTAGCTCGCCTTATGGTCTTCTCCAATGTCTTGGAATCATCATACTATATTTTGTCACTGAGCAATGATGGTAAAACACTCAAATACCTTTGAATCTTAATTGCCTCATCCTTGATGAAAGAGACATACTTCAACAGTTCTAAAAACCTTCTCTCATATTCATCTATGGTCATACTCCCAAGATTGAGTTCAAAGAACTCTTTCATTTTCTTGTCATAGTATCTTTTAGTCAAGTATTTCTTCTCAAAATACTTCTTGAATTCCCTCCAAGTAACAATTTTATCTTTAATGTGTTGCACCTGCACAAGCTGATCCCACCACATGGATGCCTTTCTCTTGAGTTGATAGATGGAAATTATACCTTCTTCATGAGAAGAATAATTATGAAATTGAAAATACTTTCTCATGCCCAACAACCATGTATTTTCATCTTCATCCTTCTTGTGCTTACCATCAAATATAGGAGGTTTGATTTTGTTCATTTCTCCTCGTAGCTCATCCACCCCGGACCTCTTATGCTTCTTGACAGGGGATGGACTTGAACAACTATGTGATCTCTTATTGGAATGCCTCGGGGAGTGACGGTGATGTCTGCTAACACTTATGGTTCTTATTTTCTCCTCAGGAGACCCGTGACTTCCTGATTTTCTTGAGCCACTCTCCTTATCTAATTTATTTTCTATTTTGTTCAAGCTCTGCATTAACTTCATGTCGAAGTCCTTTTGTTGCTCCTTGGCTCTCATAAGCCTTTCATTATCAGCTTTATGGATTTGTACATCCTTCTGTAAATTTTTAATGGTCTCTATCATATTCATGTTTTCATCTCTTCCTTCTCCATGTCCATTGGAGATTGTTCCTTCAATGCCTAAATGGACATCCATCCCTCTAATCTCATCTTCCTAACTGTAATTTCCTTGTGCATCAACGATTTCTATGGACTTTGTGTTGATCCTAATCTGATCTAATTGTTGTTAACTATGCAAAATGTGCAGCCAACAAAACTTTGTCAAGCTAACAGTTTCAACAATTTCATGAAAAATATGAACCATTCTAGTTCAATAATACATCAGAATTCTTTATTCTTATTTCTCAAAAAATTGAATGCCCGGATCAATTTTATAGGTGGATATTTATATTCTAATGTCCAATACTTTTCCAACACTTATTCCCATGCTCAATTCTAAGTCTCGAGTAGAAAGTTATGGTTAATTGAAAATTGCCCATTAATTTTTTTGTTCATCATTCAACTTAGCGCAACTATGCGCTGTAAATATGCATTTTTTCACCTACTCTGTAATGTCCCCCACCTCTTAGAGAGGTAATGAGGAGACTCAGTGGCCTGGGCACCCCCACTAGGTCATAGTCTCACACTGAAGGGGGGGGGAAGTCAAGAAGTTAAAAGTTATATTTTTAAGTTGACTTAAGAAAGGAAAA
>ML785482.1:501805-535298 GCA_009831015.1 Picea engelmannii
GCCTGAATTGTGAAGCGTGAATAGTGCTTTCTATGTTTTGAGCAGCATTGTGGTTTACTTAGTTGACCCTGTCTGGAAGGGTCTAATTGTTATTGTTTGAATACTAGCTTGAGGGGGTTGTACTCCATTTCTCAAAAAGATCTAGAGTAAAATGTTGAAGATAAAAAAGAGCAAGAATGCTTTGTTGTTATGAAAAGAAGGCAATATGATTACTCCTTTAAAGTTTTCATGTGAATGATTGTGAACAACCATGAGTTAAATGATCTTAAAATAAAATGTACACATTAATGAGTTAAATGTACATGTTTGAATGTGTAATTTGAATGAATGCTTATATTACTTGTGGAATATTGGGTAATCAACTAAAATATTAAAGTTGATGCTAACTCATGGGTTGAGATCATTTCAAGCGATGATGGATATGCAACAAGGAAGTTGTGTGATGAAGAAGTCTCATGTGAGTGGACTGTGGAAAGCCTATGTCAGGAGAACAGAGCCATAAAAATTAATGAGTGTTGGAAATTAGACAGTGGGTTGCAAAGCCTATTTGTATAAGAATCTTGGATTACATTTTAAAATATAATGCATGTGTAACATATATGCAAGTAAATGACTAATCATTTTGATTCCATATATGGTTAAGGTGCATGGATGCACCATATTGAAATTGAATTCATAAGCTAACCATGATGAGTTAGTGTAGTGTTGCATTCATGGAAGCAGAACTCTCTAAAAGAGGAGAAGTCAAGACAGACTTGACTAGGACTGCTCAAGAAATGGAGCAGGCAGGCCCAAGAATAGGGCGACATGAAGAAATAATGTGGAGGAAGGGGGAACATTTCTCACTCTGATTTGTTTAATAGAGTTGTATGCCTTAAAAAGGACAATTGTGAAAGTAAAGGAATTAGTGAGAGTTTGTGAATGAATAACCTAGTTAATGCCAAGTTCTGAAAATGGCAGATAGGTATGGAAATAGCTCAGTTGTGTTGAGAATTCCATAATTGAGCAAGAGGAGCAAAAAAGGGGAGAATCCCTTGACTCCTTTCTTATTGTTTATTTTGTTTCTCTGGGATGAGAAAAATGATGTGTTGTGATGTGTAAATATTTCAGATATAAGAATGTTGAAGGTTGTGTAAAAGTAAAACAACTGAAATATGTTTATGTTGGCACCTAATGAACACATTGGGGAATAATGTGGTAGAGTGCAATTAGTGATGCTAGGGCATATTTGGAAAATGTCAATTGATTTTAAAAAGTTCTATGACACTTATATCTTGATGTAACATGAGAATTGATATAATTTTGAATGTGATGATGCCTGCTATGTGTAGGAAAAAGATTGAAGTTGTTGGGGAAGACAATTGCCAATGGTCGACAACCTCAGGAAGAGGATAAATACAAGAAGGTTTATCTTGAAGGATTGATGAAGGGACCCTATGAGTTCCCATGAAGCACCATTGCCAAGGTAAAATTAAAAAAGTTGATGGCAGCCAAGCAGATATGAAATTCATCATGCCAATGTAGCATGTGGTTTGGAAGGAATTGGGTAAGAGTATCCTTTAAAAATGTTTTATATTTTGATTATATGTATAATACTTTGATTGACTATTGTATGTCATGCATACCCAAGCAGGGTAAGATTCGGGAAAAGAAGAACCTGAATGATAAAGGGAGGAACCTCTTGCAAACAAGGATGATTAAAATCCTTACATGAAATTCATGAGAAAATGTGTCATGAATGCATTGATTAATTATGAATTCTTATGAATATAAGTGTTCATAAGTGACACATTTGTTTAATGCATAAAGGAGATGCATGTTGTATGGGAGAGGGAAAGTATTGGACTACCCCTTATGGTAGGAGGACCTTCCAGTATTCCAACATAGGTGTGAAAATGGTAAAGAAAGGAATTGGGTGACCATGAATAATTGGCACCCTAGCTACCAGTAAAGAAAGAATGCTTGAATGTGTTTATGTGAAATTTCAATTTCATGTTATGTATGTTGATTTGAGGTCATGATCAACTCAGCACATGAAGCATTCCTGTTGTAATAATGAATGTGAATAAAGTGGCCATGTGGTGAGAGGTTGGTCGAGTTCCAACTCACCATGGTGAAGTGCCTAACATAAAATGTGGTAATATGAAATCAATACAAAGATGCCTTATGTGAATGTGGCCATAGAGGATTGGCACATTAATAAATTGCATGAGATGCTTGATCGCATTCTGAAAAGATTGATATGCTGAAATAATGCACATATAGGGAATGATGCTATCATCCCATTTCATATGATTAGTGAACAAAAGTGATGCAATTGTTAGTATGCATAGTTTTAAAAATTGTTTGTGAGCCATTACAAGTGTGTAATGAAAATGTAATGTGCATGAGAAACTAACAATTTGTTTGGTTATGTGAAGATTGAAATTGTAGAAAGAATGGTCTTGGATATGGATGCAATATAAGACCATAAGGAAGACAAATGCTTGTTGATTGTAAAAGAGCCAAAATGCTATGAAAAGGAAGTCTCATACTTGTGGGCTCTGAGTTCCTATATAGAACAAATCTAAAAATGGATAAGTGAAATTGAAAGTCTGTGGGTAGCAGATTTGAAATATTGTTGATTGAAATTTGATGATAATATCTCACAATTATTGTATATGTGAATGGTATAGGTGAGATGAAATATCTGTCCTGGAGGGACAGATGATGGTTGTCGTGCTGGAAAATCAAGGAAAAAGTGCCAATGTTGTGACATGAAGACCATGTATGTCATAATCGCCTTGATATGGTTGTGTTGTGTTAGAGTGGGCCTAAGGGATGTCTTGAGTGTAAGACTCAGTGAAGTCTCTAAACTCTTCCTGTGTGAGAAAGTCATGGAAAGCAAGATGGATCGCCCAAGGGACTATGCAGCAGAGAAGGGGATCCATGACCCTGGAAGGTGAGTGGCCGCAAGGAAGAGGAGACTTCGATAACTCTTGTTATCTGTTGATTAGGGTCATGATCACAGTGAATATGTCAAAGGTAAATAGTGAGATGAGAAAATGTGGAATCCATATGGCAGCAAATCCATGAATTCCATAGATAAGTATTTTGTCAAAATGTATATTTCCTCCTGAGTTATAAACAACAATGAAATATTTATGCATGAAAATTGTTTTAATATGTACGTTGTTTGATGATTGTTGTAGGCATATTGTTGAGATGACAAAGTCTTAAATTGAACCATACTGAGAAGGAAATACATTGTCGAAATGAATAAAAGATGAAGGCATGGAACGTGGTGTTAAGATGCAAAGAACACCAAGGATGGTGTTCCTATTTAAGGGGGAGGGGATGTAACACCCCCATTTTTAATATCCCTAATCAATTTGTAATTGATTATGATTAATGATGATTATCTCAGCATGGAGATAATATTATCATGCTATGTCTTGTAAACAATGTAAATGTGTAATATAAAAGTCAACCAGATGACTGATGGGTGAAGTCTTGAGTACTAACCATGATACCACTAGAGGAAAGAGAGGGGTTCATTATGTCAAGGAATACCAATCCACCTTGTTAAATTAATTTGGGGGAAATAAAAATAATTTCTTCTAGCTTGTAGCTAAAGTCAATTATTAAAGAAGGGGACAGTTGGGTAGTTGAGAAGTACTCCCAATGTAAATGAAATGGAATGAATGCAAGGTACGTCCATGGGAATTCATGGTCTGCCCACCTGCATGGGAGAGAACTGGGGAAAATTCGAGAGGAGAAAAACAACAGATAGGTCCACAAGGGATGCACGGAGAAGAGAGCAGAAGACGCATGGGTGCATGCAAAGGAAGGCAATTATGGTCTGGGGAATGCATGAGCAGAGGTTGCTAAGAGAGAAGGAGAACCCGTGTGTGGGTGGAAAGGTATGAATCTCAATGTAAGATTGTTTGTAGGACAAGTCGGATAAGCCAGAAACCCGACTCGATTTGAGAGGGTCGTGAGCTTGGTGCTAGTAGGGTACCTGAGAAACCTTGTGGATGGCCCCTCTATGCATGGTGGATATAATAAATTCTCAACCAGTGGTTGTGTGAAGGAGAGTGGCCTTGATTGATCAAATTGCTCTGAGATCCTGAGAGAATTCCTTGGTGGTATCATGGCTTGGCACGGGAGTGGCATGTTGCTGAAGTGACAAAGCAGCAGAGCCTATGGTTGGGTGGAAAGGTGCTCACCCACAGTCATTCTTCTTGGAAATCAATTTACAAATAGAGAAGCACAGATTAACCTTCAGTTGCTTGATTTTTTATATTCCTGTAATATTCTTATTGATTTTGAAATCTATGAAACTATTTGGAGGTATGAATGAAAGTCAAGAGAGATAAAAATAATGTATATATTGCTACTCTTTGCATGTGTGCCATGTACTGGCTATTGTCTCTTGTGATGAATGATAAATGAGGGGATCTTCTTGGATATGTAAATTCATAGTTTATTTTCCTATGCTTTAAATTACTGGTTATTTTTCCAACGGGAATAGACCTTAAAAGTGTTGGAATATTGGTTGTTGTCATTGATGTCAACCCTAGTCATTGGTTTTGGACCGCAAGATTGATGAAGGTATTTGGACATGAAGGACAATGCACATGAAGATAAAACACCCATGGATGGATATTATACATCATATTGTTTCTAGTGGTATCTGGCACGTCACATCGATCCTCATGGTTGAGGAGAAATGAATTTTTGAAAATGACAAAGTGAATTGAAGAAGGAAGTACATGTAGGCCCTAAAGATAACTAAAGAAAAGAATTACAAAATAAAAAAGTGTCAGGTCGGCCCTAATGTTAAAAGGAAGTGACATAAATGGTATAAATAAATATCATTATACATTCATTTGAAACACAAGTCGAATTTCAGAGAAAATCAAAAGTAAAGAAGGTCGGATTTCAAGGGAGGATGAAGTCTTTTGGTGATGTGTTCTAAGGTATGTTATTTTCAAGTCATCTTTCCATTTTTTCTATAACATTTTTTCTAGAATGATTCAGATGGTGAAATTGCTATGGTAGTGATAAGACACATCAAGGTACCCGTGGTAAAATTTTCAGCTCTTGATTCGCTATAATTATGGAGATACACTCTATGGAAAACAGGGTTTTTGACCAGTTCTGAAGCTAGTCAATAAACAAGTGTTCCAGGTAAAACAGTCATAAATTCTTCATAGAGAATCCAAATGAAGTGAGACCACTTCCATTGGAAAGAGTACAGGCTTTATTTTCTGGTATGCGAGTTTCATAATTTGATGTTAAATATTGAGCGTGGGGCATTCTGTACAAGTTCACTCTCCCAAATAAACCAGAATTGAATAAAGTCTACCATTCTTTCTATAACTTCTTTTTGGGGAGGATTAAAGGAGTGAAACTTGGAGAAGTTTAAAAGAATAAATTGAGTAATATTATCTATAGGATTAGATTATTCCAAGAATTGAAGAATTACAGAAATTGAATAAGTCGCAGGAAGCATTATCAGGTTCTATGTGATGGTTTGTTGATGATCATGATTTAATGTAAAGTTTTATTATCTCTCATATATTCTTGGGTGGAAGGAAGGGGCAAGGATGGAGAGTTCAACTCTCTCTTGATATTGGAGGATTGTATCTTCCTCTTGTAGGTTTATCCCTCCCTTTACATTTGGAAGTTGTAGCTACCTTTGGAAGTCATTACTTCCCTTGAACAATAGCTATTGATTATTTCTCATATATTGTGCATGGTGTATTGAGGTGTATTGGTATTATTGTTCATTGCTCATTGGATATAATTGAATGTTTTAAGTATAAGATGAAAAGGTTTGTAAATTGTACTTGATATTGATTCACCCCCTCTCAGTATCAACAAAAGCATGGACAAATATCTTTAAGCTCAGAAAAAACAAGTGGGGTGTGGGACTATGCTCCTGTATGTTTTAAATTACCCTTATTGTAACACCCCAAGACCAAGCCCCAATTGCAAATGTGAATGTGAATATGTTTTATAGGCTAGTGAGCTAGGTTATTATAGACCATAAGGCTTATGTGATTATTAGGCCGGAGAGTCTAGATGCTAAAGGCCATTGAGCTTATTTTTGTATATGTAAACACTCATATCATTAATAAAACACATTGTTGCATGTAGACCAACCACGATGAAGAGTATGGGGGACTAAACTCCATTAGGAAGGGAAAGGGAGGGGCTAAGAACCTAGGAAAGGGGCTAAGCTAGAGATCGTATCTCTAAGGGAATATTATAATAGTATTCCTAAAATACTAAGGTATGGATAAATCTCATGTTATCCTAAGTTCCTATGTGAAAGGGAATGAACTACAAGTGGAGAGAACTAAGCTCCTTGAGAGCCAGGTGTCATCAAGTGCACATGCAAATAAGTGTGGGTGGAATTAGTCTGTTTGGACTCACTCAACCATTCACGCATTCATCCATTTCTCTCCATCGTTCAGCCTCTTCATCATTCACACACCCCTGGAGCCTGCACGCACTCTGGAGCTATACCTTATACTTTCATGTTATTAGGAATAAATCATGTCCCTCATGTTATGCACAACACACCTGCTCTTTACCTGAACCCATGTTGAACCATACCTAAGCTCGTATTGTTCCTCACCTGAATGTGGATGCTACCAACACCTGTTCCATACCCATTTTTTGTTGTTATTTTCACCTGAGCCTATACCCGGTCGACTTAAGAGATGGATTGAAGAGGCAGGTTGTTAGGCCCATGGACTGAAGAGACGGGTTTTTAGGCCCGTGAACAACTCTCTCCAGGTGAGATAACTGATGAGGAATTGATTTCCTAAGGGAGCCCAACTACAGCTACAGAGCTCTGAGACTTCATGTTCAGCCTGTTGTTGAAGCCCTGGAAGGAAAGTGGGACAGCCGAAGGATTGTTGAGCAAAGAAGGGGCATACTTCCTGGGGTGAGACAGGCATGTTGGGAATGAGAGACTATAGGATGGTAGTTTGAGTTGGATCTTGGGACGAAATCCTTCATGTTGTCTGTATTGTCTCATCCTAGACTAGGAATCCCTTTACCCGGGTGGAGTTTAGTCCCAACTAGGGGGTGACCCTCTGCTGAGAGCTTTGAGTAGTGGGGTCTAAGGCTGAGAGGTTCGTGGAAGGTATGCACATAGTTGGTGGTCTTCTATAAAAATATAAGTATCAATTATGTATTCAATTGCATGTTGTGTATTTGTACATATATTTATATTTAGGTGTATTGTTTGTGTATGTTGTATGTATAGGCTTACTACTATTTTCCGCATGAATCTATGCATTAGCAGAATGTATCTGTTTGTATTAAATTTGTATAAACATATATAGAAGAAATAAAGAATTGTTATGTGGCATAGCCCAGTGGCCTAAGGCTGGGGATGATACTATTTGGTATATGAGCTTAGTAAGAGTGTGTTATGGAGTAGCATGGCCCGGCCTGGATGGATGGGGATGTTATAGATTGGTATCAGAGTTTCAGTTTCCAACACTGAGTCTGGATGGGGCGAACAAGTTAATTTGAGTCACTTGCATGGAATTGGGCAACAGCCCAAATTTCTACTAATAAATTCTTAGAAAATTTGAAGAAATTGGCTGAGTGGTGAGATTTTCGTAATTTTAATACCTGTATAGGAAAATTCAGACCTGGAAGTGGTTGAATTTTAAGCGCAAGGAGTGCGCAGGCGACTTCTATAAATTCCAAGCTCAGATAAGAGAAGTCTCTCTTTGGGAGAAGAAGAAGGGTCGAGATCTGTTCGGGAGAAGACAGATCCCTCACAGCTGTCGAATCTGGAGAAGGTGTGCAGTTTTTAAGCACCAAAGTCCTTCAGACTTCTCCCCTCCAGTTGTTTTAATCATTTTATCGAGAAAGAGGAAAAAGCTTTGAAGTCCCAGAGCAAATCTACACCGTAAATCACGGGGGAGAATGCTTGACCATTGGATTTGGATAAGGATAGATTTGGGTCGTCAAATATGTGCGTAGGAGAGTGTTAGCCGTAGATCTCACGGCAGTTCTGAGGTTTGGCACTCCGAGAGAAAGGAGTTCTTAAGTTTCTTGGAAGAAAATCTCTCGAAGTCCCGAACTCAGAAGTAAATCCTCACCATTGATCGTCAGGGATACGTGTCCACATCTTAGTGATTATTCGCTAATTCGGCATTCGAGAAATTAGTAGTGTTATCTGGAGAATTCTTTTGAATCTCGAAGTCCTGAAGCTCCAGAGAGCGCTTGTTCGGAAGTACGGAAGTTCAATGTTTGGGAGTTATGAAGTATGCAGAGGAAGAAACCTCTGAAGCCCAAATTTCTAAAGCTTTGAAGCCCCGAGGCTTCGGATAGCGTATATTTGGAAGTCCATCAGTTCAGCGATCATGATTTTTGAAGTGTATTGTAGAAGAACCTCTGAAGCCTGAAACTCCGAAGCGTTGAAGTAGTGAATCTCCGGAGAGCGGCGGTTCAAGAGTTCTCTAGTTCGACATTTGGGAGAAGTAAATTGTAAAGCTATGATAACCTATAAAGCATGAAGTCTCATAGCCCCAAAGTTTTAGATAAGTGTCTTTCAGCTAAGCGCTTGGTCATATCCTGTGGTCACATGAGTTTGAGAGCTGAAGAAAAAGGGTTAGTGCCCGAAAATTGTTTTAAAGACAAAAAGGGGCTTAGAGAAGGATTCTGTGGGGTTTCGATTTGTATGGACCTGCACCTAAAGAAGTAATAAGGACCTTTGAACCTGAAGAGAGGATCCAACATGGGTCCAAGAGCTAATTTGGCTCTAAGGAAGAAGAACAATTGTACAAGGATTACATCACAGAAAGGACAATTTCACATATCCATAATTTTCTACTCCAAACTCAGATTTGAGCAAGGAAGTAGTCATTGGAAGGGTCTTGGAAAGAGGATTCCATGTATTCAACCATAATTGAGAATTGAGCGACTTAGAACCCAATAAGTCGAAAAGAATATTTCTGGTGACCATAAAAGAAAAAATTGTGCATATGTTACCAAAATGGTATATTGTGGTTCTAGCTAACAAATTTTGTTGTATGCTTATTTTTGGATGTAATGGTTACATTTAAAACAAAAAAAGTGTTAGATATGTCTACAGATAGAAGAAAGAAGGACAAAGACAGTTCTTCATTTTACATTTGGGATCTTTAAGAAATTATTGGATCAGATGTTGGGTTCAATAAGCAACATGGAAAACCCTAATGAAATTCTTGTTTGGGGAAGACACTCCATGTGACAATTTTTGCACATCAAATGTGAATGCTAGGTGGAGAAAGCCATATGCAATACATGATAATGCATGAACCATAGGTTCATATGGATATGAAAAGCATGGAAATAAGGAAGGAAGGTCTTATGGAATATGAAAGAGTTTGGACCTGATATCAAGAAGGAACTGAGGAACTTGAGGACATAATGTTATGTCAAGAATATTCCACAAGATGATCAAAGGACAAGACTGAAGAATGTTAAGATATGAATCTAGGTGCAGCCATAAAGTTTTGGGAATCCACTACAATGAATCCACTCATGTTAATTAGAGTACTCAATGGAATTTGGGTATAAGAGTAGATCATGAAGTGAATGATGTAGTGAAAATCCTTTCACTCTAAAAGATGCCAATGTATAAATAACACAGTATAGTGTGGGCATATCTGCTCTAAAAGATTGATACGTTAAAATTATATTTTTCTAATAAAGAGAAACAAGGGGTATATTTGGAGATAAGATGTAACATCTCCAAGGATCAGTGCTATAGTTTGGAGATAGCACCTCCATTATTGCTATAAAAGTGTGCAGTGAAAGCATGGTATGAAGGACATATCTTCAAGGATAAAGAAATGAAGATGCACATAAGTAAGGAGTTTTGGTTAAGGCATAAAACAAAATATTATAGAAAGATTGGATCTACAATGATGCAGTAAAACTCCTAGCAGAGGAATTACTCAAAGGTAAATATATTAGAGACTAGGTGAATTTCATGAGTAAATTAAATAGTTGAAAGGTACCAATAGATGGGAACCAAGTTATACATAGTCATCTACAACGGTCAGGGAACTTTGACAACAATGGGAAGGATTGTTGAGTACATTCCCAAGAGATGAGTGCATTGACAGGTACATTGGGATGTGAATCCAAAAGAATTCAAACATGGAGAAGTGGGAATAGGTGCATCAATATGGCATGATGGAAGTTGATTTGCAAGTCGGGTTGAAATCAGATGGGTCGAGACAGGGGAAAGTAATAATTCATCAAGCAATCCAAGTGCTAATATGATCATTCAAGGAAAGGCTAAATCAATTTTCTTCAATAAAGAAATTGGTGTTAAATATCCAAGGTTAATATGAGAGCATGAATGGAAATGTAATTTGGTCATGTAGGAGTTGGATCAGAGGGATCCAAGTAATATTGGAATGTTGAAAATTACTATCAGCATAATATATGGATACAAGTGTGCAAAGTAGATAAGAAGGAATTCTAGCATGGAGATATCAAGTCAAGAAGAACTTAAAAAAAAATGAATTTCTGAAGAGGAATCAATAAGGAACCATGAAGAAGAAAATGTTTCCACGCTTGGTATAGAATGAAAAAGAGATGTTATCTGATAAGAATCCATCTCAAGTGGCATAGAGACATGAGTGACATTCCCAGAGGTTGGAAGTATCATTGTAAATTATGATGATAAATTAAAAGCAGTGTTAATTTCTTCCAGTTAATTCTATGCAGCTAGCGAAGAAAGCATATGTGCATCCTTACAGTATGCTAGAGATTGGCTACGCAAGTCAATTTGAGGCTAGGTGGCTAAAAGAAGAGAAGAGAATGGTGCAAGAAACCTCAAGTACTAAAGTATTCAATCAAGAAAGCGCTGAAGTAGTTCAGTCCCGAAAAGTAAATGGATGTTGAAGATCCAAAGTCCATAAGACAACATGATTGGAATTATAATTCGTCCAAGTATGAGTTAGGTTAGATGGATCCAGGAAATAAATTAATACTGAAGGTTAATATCAGCACAGTATTTGGCTGAAAGTGAAAAGGTAGCCAAGAATGATTTGGCTAGAAGGAGCTCAGGGAAGAAATAATCACGTGCAGTGATTACAGTAAGAGCACAAGAAGATTCAAAAATCCAAGAAGAATTGAAGACTTCTGGGATCAGCAAGGAAAAGTGATACAGGGACAAAGAGGTCATTGCAATTACTGAAGCAACAATTATGTTATAGTTTGTTGGACAGCCATACACAGAAAGAGAGCATTCTTGCATGTTTGCAAGTGTTTCTACTAATGTTGTTTCATATGGAAGGAGGCAACAAAAAGGTAAAGTGTTGATTATAAGACTGATAAAAGAGGCATGGGAGCTTCTACTGTCATCAACTAATCATGTAGAATTAAATCCATTTAATGGAAACTATGCAGGTAACTATTTCTCTTGAAATTATGTTGCATAATTGCCGAAGGAAAATTTAGGTAAGAATTTCCCCAGATAGAATTTTTATAAATCACAGTATGGTATTATTTAAATGCATTAACAGGAATAAGATACCACTAGGTGTGGTAAAGGCTGGAGGCCTATAATAATTATCAAAGCTTATTAGCTTTTGAATGCACAAACTGACATAGTAGCATGTCATGTTAATTTGGTTATGAGGTAATAACCAAAGCTTTAAAGGGTATGAACCTGTTATAGGAATGGATGCCAGAAAAGCTAGTCATGTATGAGACCATGACATGGTTGGTTATGGAAAGGTATGGATATGGAAAGGCTACGTACCACACAAATATCCAATGAACTTCTTACTTCTAAATAATATTTAGACTGCAACCTTTTTGCTAACACTAATGAACACCACAGAATTATATTCTTGGTGTAGTGTTCGGCTCGAAAAGGAAGGCATCCAAATAATTGAGAAGACAATAGGAAGTGTATGGAGAATGTGTCAAGGCATTGGCTAGACTTCCAATTTACCAATGGTGAGATGCATGGCTTATATAGAGAGCATTCTGAAAATCATTGCAAAGGTGCATTGAATATATATGCATTGACAATTGCATTCATGCATAGTAAGTGGTAGAGTTTCACTTATGCATAATAGAAGTGTATACTTAAATGCATTTGTTGAATGTGCTTTGTGAGTGCATGCATATATGTTATCTAATGGAAATAATTATACTATCAACTGAAATGTTACTAACTCATGCAGTTGAGAACATTTCATGAACTGTTATATATTGCAACAAGAAAGTTGCAAGTCAAGTAGTCACATGAGCATTGACTACAGGAAATTTTTGTTCATGAAACAGAGTAATAATTGCTAGGAAAAGGAAAGTATAATTGTTGAAAATTCTTATGCAGAGAATGATAATTCATTCTCTTTGATAAATTGTCTGATAGTGTGAATTAATTGTTAAGTGTAGACAATTCTAAGATCACTTTGTAATATTTTGGTACATATTGCAATAAAAGTATGATATACACGAAATACTGACAATCTCTTGGTTGAATGCAAGATGGAAGCATTGTAGGAAAAATGGTATTTAGTATGGTGCTTGTTTAAAGCCACAAGGAAGACTGCATTCCTACTATTGCAACAGCCATGAAAAATTATGAGATAGAATTTCATATTTTGGGGAAAAGTTGAATTCCTTATGAAATAAGTTTGAGTTTCTAAATGAATTTTTATAATGTTCTCTCATGATAACTACATGTTTGTGATGCAGATGAGATAATATTGATTAAAGTTGGAATGTTTGGGAAGAACAATTACTGTTAAAGACATTGGAGCCCTATGAATGTAGAACCTTGGTGGGGTTCTAATAATGAGTTGGCGCTCTCCTTGTGTGTGAAAGTCTTGGAAAGATGGATCGCTGAAGGATTGTGTAGTAGTAAAGGGATACCTGAGCCTGGAAGGGTGAGTGCAACAAGGAAGAGGCAACTCAAGAGCGCTTATGACATGGTAATTGTCATAATGAGGGTGTGTCAAATGGAACGGTGAGCTGAATTCTTTCCCGAAGCAGCTCTATGGAATAGATAAAATGACTTCCAGCTACAGTATGAATACAAGAAATGGTGCTTGAAAGTAGAGCACCAGGTGTATAACAAGCTTCTAATAGAAAAGGCTTGGAGCTTTTTGAAGAATTTTGAATGGTACATGGTATATAATGCACTGAGGATAGTGCATAAATAAGGGGAGGGGAATGTAACACCCCAAGACCAAGCCCCAATTGTAAATGTGAATGTGAATATGTTTTATAAGCTAGTGAGCCAGGTTATTATAGGTTATAAGTCTTATGTGATTATTAGGCCGGAGAGCCTACATGCTAAAGGCCATTGAGCCTATTTTTGTATATGTAAACACTCATATCATTAATAAAACACGTCATTGCGTGTAGACCAGCCATGATGAAGAGTATGGGGGACTAAAATCTAATAGGAAGGGAAAGGGAGGGGCTAAGAGCCTAGGAAAGGGGCTAAGCTAGAGAGCTTATCTCTAAGGGAATATTATAATATTATTCCTAAAAGACTAAGGTATGGATAAATCTCATGTTATCCTAAGTTCCTATGTGAAGGGGAATGAGCTACAAGTGGAGAGAATCGATCTCCTTGAGATCTAGGTGTCATCAAGGGTGCATGAAAATAAGTGTGGGGGGGAATTAGTCTGTTTGGACTCACTCATCCATTCACACATTCGACCATTTATCTCCATCATTCAACCTTTGTATCATCCACGCACCCCTGGAGCCTACACGCACTCTGGAGCTATACCCTGTACTTTCATGTTATCAGCAGTAAACCGTATCCCTCATATTATGCAGAGCACACCTGCTCTTTACCTGAACCCATGTTGAACCATAATCGAACTTGTATTGTTCCTCACCTAAATGTGGATGCTACCAACACCTGTTCCATACCCATTTTTTGTTGTTGTTTTCACTTGAGCTTGTACCTGGTTCACTTAAGAGTTGGATTGAAGAGGTGGGTTATCATGCCCGTGGAATGAAGAGGTGGGTTGTCAGGGTCATGAGAAACTCTCTCAAGGTGAGAGAATTGTTGAGGAATTTATTTCCTGAGAGAGCCCAACTACAGCTACAGATCTCTCAGACTTCATGTTCGGCCTGTTGCTAAATCCCTGGAAGGGAATTTGGGCAGTCGGAGGACTGTTGAGGAGAGAAGGGGCACACTTCTTGGGGTGGGACAGGCATGTGGGGAATGAGAGACTGTAGGCTGGTAGTTTGAGTTGGCTCTTGGGACGAAATCCTTCATGTTGTATGTATTGTCTCAGCCTAGCCTAGGAATCCCTTTACCCGGGTGGAGTTTAGTCCCAGTTGTTGAAATATTGTAACTGCAAAGAGTATTCTATTTATTATTGAGTCATTATTAAATAGATCAATCCACTTTTGTGGATTGATCATGTCAGGCATTGTAATTGACCAAATCCCCTTTTACGGATTGGTCAAACTCTAATTGCATTATGCAAATTAAGAAGTCGGCCCATAGGCCTAATTAAAGTGGTTTTAACCACTAAGAATACAAGTGGCCCTGCCCAGTGAAGATACACCTTTCCAACACCTGCCAGCCAGTATAAATAAAGGAAGCCAGTGCCTCATTATCTCACTCACTCATTCGATCATCGAGTGTGCAAGTTTGGTAGTTGCAGTTGGGAGAAGAATGGAGAGATAGGCGTATTGCTCAGTGTTGGATACTCTCTAGTGTTTTTGGTTTATTGTCTTGGAATTGTATTAGCTATCTATATTAAGGAAGCTTTGTTGGGTTTTCTCCCCTATGAGGGTTTCCCGGGATAAATTTTGTGTATCTTGTGATTGTGTTTCTCTCAGTGATCCTACCTATGATATTGTTATCTAGTAAATTGAAAAGAAAAATAATAATAACTCAAAACTTAACATGGTATCAGAGCTAAGCTGAAGAGATCATATTTCACTGGATAAAGAAAAGCGTCATTGTTGTCGTATAAGAAAATTAGGGTTTTTTGTTGAAGAGGAATGTTTGCCTAAAAACCATCTAGAAAAGTGTGCCCTACCCTAGTGAATCTTTTGGTTGCTTGAGCGTACCTTTTCAATGAACAGAGCCTCCAGAAATTTAAACCTTATTTTTTGACTGGTACTAGAAAACCAGAAAACCAGAAGTACCAAAAAACCAGAAGTACCAAAAAACCAGAAGTACCAAAAAACCATAACCAGTACCAGAAGTACTAGTCCATATTTCCGCAAGCTCGGTTTCAAGGGATAAAATTTGGATTTTCATAAATCTGACTGCACCATCTTACTCGCCTCAGTCCACTGCATCTAGCCCCTGGATTAGAATTTCAAAATTTGAAGTTTGAAAAATTAGGGTTTCCTCATAAAACCCTAAGTTGCAATTGCAGTTGCATAATTAGTTGCAGTACCAATTGTAGTTGTTGTATCAGATAAAGTATCAGTTGTAGTCACCCTTGAAGTTTTTAAGATTTGGTAATTATTACAGTTGCTACCAGATGGTGCCACTACCTGCAAATACTATCAGAGGTATGTATTCACATATGTCTAAATTGTTAAGCTTTAAAGGGCATTTGCAGGAGAAGGGATCTCTTTCCATAGATCCAGAAGGATCTCAAGATCCAACACATTCAGAGGAATAAAGTAGCCCAGGTTTGATTATTCTGATATGCATCTATTTGTTATGACATTATTTTGATCTAGGTTCCATGTTGAAGCTATGATAATCATACTAACCTTTGGTCAAAAATTAAAGTCAAGGTATTAGATTGATTAAAGTTGAGATCATAGAGTTTATTCTCTAACTTAGATTTCTATCAAGATAACATATTGTCTTAGTACAGAAGACAGGTTTAAGAAAGCACTTTTCATCTTCAATGAAGGAGACTTGAAACAAAAGCATCATGCTCATTCTTGAGGACAAAACTCCAGGCTCCAGGTTTGATTGATTAAGTTGATAAGATTCAAAGTGGCACATGACTAGTTGATAACTATCTCTTTATAAGTAAACACTATAGTTGAGGTAGCAGTCTTTGAAAATTATTATACTTGGTAGCATGTGAGCATATCGAGATAAATGCTTAATATAATCATTTACCAGATACAACTAACATCTCCTCTAGGAGAAAATTCTTGTGTTGGTTCCAGGTTACCTTTGATGAATGTTTGATCACAACACTAGAAGAGTGTTGATCTCATTTCGTATTGTATTTCTTACTTTTGATCTTTGTTTCAAACAAGTCACAAGTGAAATCTCTAAAGGAGCTATTGTGATGATTATTCATGCTATTGTTTTATTATTATCAAAGGAGTATTATTCTTGCTTGTTGTTTTGTTAACCTTGTTTCAAGTCACAGGTGATAACCCTGAGAAAGCTATAGTGAAGGTTGTAGAAGGCAACAGATTAGATGAGACATGAAAAAGGCTATGTACATGACCAGATACATTCATATACCAATGAAGATGAAGAAGAAGCTATTTTTGAGATCCAGAGTATCTCATATGGAGATTGATTGTAAGGAGCAGAAGGCTCCAAAGATGACCGAACATTAGAACAAGAACTCACAATAGACTTGGTCAAAGGATAATGAAGCCACCTTGACGGGAAGTAGAACCGGTTTGAAGCCTGACCCGGCCTTTCATATTTAGACTTGGTATTCAACACCAAGAATACCCTGTAAGAGATGATGAAGTCCTTGTAGACTCAGAGGAAATCAAGGATAATCTTGATCTCAGAAATGATCAGATGAAGAGACAACTTCCAAGACTGGGAGACAAATGCCATGAGAAGACTAGATCGTAACTTCAGAGACTCCTAAGAGATATGAAATCTCCTGGAATATTCCCTTGTTTCAATCACAGAGAAGGAAGCCAGTCAGAAAGACTAGGATATGGATTCTTCCGTGAGACTAGAAGAGAAGTCAGTATTGACTTCCAAGATTGATCTATACAGATCAAGAATGTTGCAGATGTACAAAGCCTGATGTTGTCTAAAGTATTCTCCCAGCAAGAGGGAGAAAACTATGACAAGACACTTATGGAAGAAATAGTTCCAGTATTTATGAAGATAACCAAAACAACCATGATTCATATATAGTACGAGATGCAGGGGGATCAATCCCCATATTTAAAATTGAGTGGCATTCGGTCCAGTACATTAATTGGGTCATGGAGACATGACTACAATAAATGATAGAGTTACCTCCATGAAAGAAGAAGAGCTACCTTTAGTATCAATTATTGAGCCACTCTCAGTTTCAGATGAAGTTGTTACCATGATGAAGTAGAGGAGTTCCTCTCAGATTTCAGTAGTCATAGTGAGAATGGAGCAGCCATTCTCAGCTTCAGAGCAGCTGCAAGTGCAGAGTCCCAGTTCCAGAAGGAACAATTGTAGAAAGAGGAGAGGACATACTCTCAGGAAGTGAGATAGATAGTGTTTTGCAGAGAGCACATAGAGCTAGAACATGATTGTGGAAATTGAGTTGCAGCTGAGAAAGTGTACCAGATTGATACAATGTAATGTGAAAATTTGGTTTGAAGTTGAATATAGAAAGACTCAGGTCTGCAAGTTGAAGAAGGATCTGTATAGGTTGAAACAAGCTCCTAGAGCGTGATATGGCAGAATTGACAGTTTCCTGAATCTTGGGCCTTACCAAGAGTAAAGTTGATTCTAACCTTTACCTCGAGGTTATGAATTATGAGCTAGTGATGTTACTACTATATGTAGATGATGTATTCTTGACAAGATGAAGAAAATATCATCACAGATTGCAGAAGAAGCTCGCTACAGAGTTTGATGAAATACCTAATGTTTTATCTCTTAGGTCTTGAAGTTTGGCAGAGCCGAGAGAAGATCTTCATTAACCAAGTGAAGTATGCAGTTGAAATAATGAAGAGGTTTAACATGTTGGAATGTAAATCCATGTACACACCCATGGAAAAGAAGTTGAAGCTCCTGGTAGATGCCTCATCAGAATTAGTTGATGCTACTCTATACAAACAAATTATTGGTTCATTGATGTATCTGATGAATACCAGACCAGATATATGTTTTGTTGTGACCACCTTTGAGTCAATATCTGATAGAACCCAGACGTATTTACCTTGATGATGCAAAACATGTGATGAGATACCTTAAGAGTACATTGGATTTTGGTCTCTGTTATACTAGAGATCATGAATTCAGATTGTATGGATACACTGATTCAGATTGATCTAGAAGTGTTTCTGATAGAAGGATCACTTTGGGATGTTGTTTCAGTCCAGGGTCAGCCATGACTTCGTGGCAGAGTAGGAAGCAATCCAGTATTTCTCCCAGCACGACAGAAGCATAATATATTGCAGCATGTTCTGTCAGTTATGAAGCCATATGGCTTCAGATGTTGTTGACAGATCTATTTGATCTGTAGATGGAAGCCACCGTGATCCTATGCGATAACCAGAGTTGTATAAAAATGATGTGTTCCATGATGAGTCGAAGCACATAGAGATTATGTATCACTTCATTCATGATATGATGCAGAGATGAGCTATAAAGCTCCAATATGTTGGCTCAGATGAATAGGTTGCAGATGTGTTGACCAAACCTCTGTCTCGTGTAAAGTTTGAGCACTTTCAAGACAAGCTTGGTATAGTTCGAAAGGACTTCCCTCGAAAGGGGGAGTAGTGTTGATGATACTATGGTATCTTGACCAATAGCGAATAGCTCAGTTAGGATTTTATATCCTAGGGGACTCATCATCCCTGGATATATCTCGAAGGTCTGTAAGGACGGGCTATCAGAGTACTTGTGCATGTATATGCTAGCTTTGGTCAGTAGTGGTTGCTCCGTTAGGATTTTATATCCTAGCGAATCTTTTGATTCCTGGGAAAATCCTTTGGATATGTCAGAGTACCATAAGATGTTTTGATTCCAACCTAGTGCTGAATATTTCCAGCTTCGTGTTGATGCTGTTGATGTACCAGCCTCGTGCTGAAGATTTCCATCTTCGTGTTGATGTTGTTGATGCCAGCCTCATGCTGAATATTTCCAGCTTCATGTTGATGTTGTTGATGTCAGCCTCATGCTGAAGATTTCCATCTTCGTGTTGATTTTGTTGATGCCAGCCTCGTGATGAAGATTTCCAGCTTCGTGTTGATGTTGTTGTGATGCCAGCCTCGTGATGACGATTTCCAGCTCCATTCTGATGTTGTTGAGATGTCATCTTCGTGCTGAAGATTTCCAGCCTAGTGTTGATGTTGATGATGCTCCAACCTTCGTGTTGTGATACTGTTGTTTTTTATGTTGTACCAGCCTTGTGTTTTTATTGATGATGATGATGTATTAGTTTTATACTAATCCATGTTGATGTAGATGATGATGATGCCACTTTAGCTTCTTGCTGAAGATGATGATGATGATGTTATTTCAGCTTTTATGCTGGAGATGATGATGTTACTTTAGCCTCATGCTAAAGGTGTTGATGATATTACTTTAGCCTCATGCTAAATAAGATGATGATGTTACTTTAGCCTCATTCCAAAGATGATGATGATGTTACTTTAGCCTCATGATGATGAGGATGACGATTTTACTCCAGCTCCATGTTGTGAACGATGATGATGAAAAAAACTTCCGATGAGTTATAGATATGTCAACCAATGTTCCAGATGTTGTTGATGTTGCCTCCCTCTCTCTCTCCTGATGATGTTGTATTGAGTTGTATCTGTAGAATACCCCTCTTGTTAAGGGGGAGTGTTGAAATATTGTAACTACAAAGAGTATTCTATTTATTATTGAGTCATTATTAAATAGATCAATCCCCTTTTGTGGATTGATCATGTCGGGCATTGTAATTGACAAAATCCCCTTTTGCGTATTGGTCAAACCCTAATTGTATTATGCAAATTAAGAAGTCAGCCCCCAGGCCTAATTAAAGTGGTTTTAACCACTAAGAAGACAAGTCGGCCCTGCCCAATGAAGAGACATCTTTCCAGCACCTGCCAGCCAGTATAAATAAAGGAAGTCGGCGCCTCATTATCTCACTCACTCATTCGATCATCTAGTGCGCAAGTTTGGTAGCTGCAGTTGGGAGAAGAATGGAGAGAGAGGTGCATTGCTCAGTGTTGGATATTCTCTAGTGTTTTTGGTTTATTGTCTTGGCATTGTCTTGGCTATCTATATTAAGGAAGTTTTTCTTGGTTTTCTCCCCCATGAGGGTTTCCTAGGATAAATTTTGTGTATCTTGTGATTGTGTTTCTCTCAGTGATCCTACCTATGCTATTGTTATCTAGTCAATTGAAAAGAAAAATAATAATAGCTCAAAACTTAACACCGGCTCAAGGGTGACCCTCTGCTGAGAGCTTTGAGCAGCGGGGTCTAAGGCTGGGAGGTTCGTGGAAGTTCTGCATGCAGTTGGTGATCTTCTATAAAAATATAAGTATCAATTATGTGTTCAATTGCATGTTGTGTATTTGTACATATCTTTATATTTATGAGTATTTCCTGTGTATCTTGTATGTATAGGCTTACTATTATTTTCCACATGAATCTATGCACTAGTAGAATGTATCTGTCTGTATTAAAAAGGTATAAATATATACAGAAGAAATGGAGAATTGTTATGTGGCATAGCCCAGCGGCCTAAGGCTGGGGATGCTACTATTTGGTATCCAAACTTAGTAAGAGTGTGTTATGGAGTAGCATGGCCGTTGTGAAACCTAAGTTTAGTGGGAGTGTGCAACCTCTGTATAAGTAGGTTGAGATTTATGCCTATGGGGAAGTATTGAATTCCATCAGAATCAGTTTTGTTGTCTTGTGCTTGGCTTTATGATATAAAGCCCTCTTATCGCAAGTATGAAAAACCAGGGATCGAGAGAAGAAACCCAAAGGACCCATTCGAATCCCTATTTGAACCTGGAGAGGAACAGTAGTCATTGGATCAAAGGGGAAGATAACCCTCAGCCATTTGATCGTCGTCGAAAATTTAGGAATTGGAGATGGAACCCCAGTTAACCAGGTTACTAGATAACCAAAGCACTGGAGGGTTAGTGTCGAAGGTCTTGTTAATCCTGGTGTTGGTAGGCGAGTTCCAATGCAATGTTCCACTCCTTCGCATGTAAATGCGAGAGAGAGAGAGGGAGGATGATGTCATTATGACATATCCTACCAGTGTGGCGGTCAGAATTCCACAGAGGACGATACTTGTCGACATTGGATTGGCACGGGCCGAGTGTGGACCCCTGTCAAGCATAATCTTTTGAATTGGTGCCTTGAACCTTCACCTTCGGATCTAAGGGCAGAGAAATATTGATCATTGGATGCAAAGAGGAGCAACCGTCCTTTGGGCCACTGAAGTTCCCAAGAGCCGGCCATTTGTGTTTCCTTCCTCGATTTCCCGGTGCCAGTTGGGCAAGGTTTCGGGAAGGGTTTCGACCCTTTTCCCTTTACAATTGTATGAGTGAGAAGACGTATGGGGCACATTTCTATGATGCCAAGATGATGTAATTGAGCTAGTACCATTCAATTTATCCAATAGGAAGTGGACATGGGTCAACACCTCAGTGGAGGAGCCTTATGGCCTATGATGACGTGCAGTGCCACGTCGATCCATGTGTTGCGATGTGGGTGGTCCACATGTCATGAAGATAATGTGCCACGTATCTAGGATAATCAGAGTTCCATATGAGGCCAAAGGACGTGATGACATGGATATCCATGTGTCATGCCACGTTAGCATGGTGTCTAGTCAAATTGTGGGGTGTCATGCCAAGCGACATGCCACATCAACCCCATGTGCTCTTGGGGACAAATGGACCATCAGTTGTTACGCACCTTGGAGCCCAAGGATGGGTCCTAGTTGTCTGACCTGGGAGGCCAAGAGATCTTGGTTGTTGATCTTGTAGAGTGAAACTCAGGAGGGATTCACATGCACTAGAGAACCAGAACACCGGACGAAGGGAGACCTACTTAAAAAGGCCTTGGTGAAACCCGGGGTCTTGGTGCTCAGTGGGGTAAGGTTCCCGGTGGGGTGAGGCACCCGATGGATGTGTGCTCCCAGTTGGGGTGTGGTTCTGAGGACTGAACCACCAGATAACTAACAACCAGGAGGGCGTTGGTTATTTCAAGGGTTGGGATGAGGTTGTCCTGGTGCCCGATGGGGAAGGGGTTTCGTTTAGGCGGAGGTTTCGGTACTGGATAACTAGCTAACCGGTGACCAGAAGATGTGTTCTTTTTGTGTTATTTGTTGGGGATCCATAGGATCTCGATGCATGGTTAGGCATGTATCCGCCTCCTAGCTCCGTTTGTTGACATGTAATAGATACTCGTCGGTTATTGGTTGGGACATGCCACATAGAAGGCTACATGTCTCACCACATCAATTCCCAAGTAACACCACGTGGAATGGTAGGGAGGCGAGGGTCCACGTGGACGTAATGTGGATTTTGGCAGGAAAAAGTTTAAAAGCTTTAGGAGGCCATAACTTTTGATCCTGAGCTCAGTTTTGAGAGTGGTTACAGTCGTTGGAAAGATTTCGATGAGAAGATTCCATCTATGGGCTCCATTTAGAGAAAGGAATTAAGGTGAGGAAGAGGAAATTTTTGACACCCCAACAGCCTAAAGAAGGGTTAGGGGGTTAGGTGTGTTACAGAAGTATTTTCTTACCGCTATAAAAAAATTAAGAGGCAATTTTTGTTTGGTTTTCTAGGAGGTGAATTGAGGATTACTTGCTTTATGAAGATTATGAGAATGAACTCCATGCTGCTAGTCTCAACCATACAACAGATAATTTGGAGACACTAGTCAAGTGAGTAGTGTTCTAATATGTATACTACATATTTTCTCTTTTATAACGAGTTAGAAATAATAGTGGCATTCTAATATGTAAAACAACTAGTTCAACTGGAAATAATAGTAGCATGCTATGGAGGATCAATAGACTATAACATAATGTCTAGATACTACATTAATTGGGATTTCGGTGCAAACTACTCGATGTATTAATGGATTTTGGTTCATGGGACATTTTGCATAAATATTATGACAAAGTTATGGCACTTTGAGAAGGAATTTACAAGTTATAATATGTTTGAGTTCAAGTAAAAGTATATAAAATCTAATGATATGTAGAGTAGAACAAGAAAGTTATTGGAATAGAACATGAAGCGTAGCATGAAAGAGCTCTGGATTGAGAGAAGAGTATAATAACCTTACTTGAGCTCTATGTTGGTTATTCCAACCCTTTTGAGATAAGCCTTTCACCCTTCCCATTTCATCTCTAATAAGTTCCATTAGTTGCATGGCTAATAAGTAGGATATGCAAGGATATCCATGAGAATTTGACGAGGTGGTGCACAATGGTAAGGTTGTGGCAAGTGCAGATAGATAAGGTTGTGATGGGTGCATGACTTCCGAAAGTTATTTAATACATTGACTTCCATTTATGTCAATTAATGTTCATTGACATTTTTGTTAGCTCTTTTCAAGTGATAAGGTTAATGTGTGAATTGTATGTATTTTTTTAAAATATTTGTATTTGTAATTGAATTTTTTAGTCCAACAAATATTCCCTTAGACAATGCAATTTACAAATTAAAAAAAAAAAATAGTTTTTAGTTTTAAAATAAATTGGATTAATAAATAATTTATGTTAACCTTTCACAAACTTAGGGGAAAAGGAGAAAGTGTTACAAAGACTATGATGTTTGACTCATGATAGAAAACTATAATCCTTGGCAAGGTCAGGACTAACAAAGGAACATTTATTCTTTTTCAAAATTAAAAAAAAAAAATGTAAAATAAATGTTTAGGAAAACAATATATAAATCTTTTTCAAAATAAAAAAAATAAAATCATATGTAAAATATTTAATGTTTAGGAAAACAATATATAAAGTAATGGTTGAATTCCATTGCATTGAAAAAGGGAAGTAATATGTCAATGCTAGCCTGGTCAGTTTTGATGGGTCTCATTTTGTATGGTGACCCAAGTTTGAAACTTGCAGTAGTCGAGAGGAGACACCTAAAATCCATCCATGCTAAGGGTTGGTGTGGCCCAGGATGGATGCGATCCTTGGGTGACTTTGACAACTTAGATTCCCCTGGGTTGTGGTTTCTCAACCATAGTCTAGTTTCGTAAGTCACAGACAAACTAGCGTACAAAAAAACATGGGGGGAAGTAATATAATTTCTATATATGCATTATCAAGCATACTCAGCTCATAACAAAATAAAATGTTGATCCCAAAGGATTATCTCAACTAATTATCACCATTATTGTTGGGCATTTCGCTAGTTACATGTCAACAGGTGGTTGGTTGGAATCTCTCTAGGTAAGATGCACTAGTCTACACCAATGGGTTTACTAGGGATGTCATGATTCCACAAATTTGGAAAAGCATCCCTTAAGTTTCCCGCCAAGTCTTACTTAAAATAAAATAATAAAAAACAAATAAGCGATACCTAAGTGAAATAGGTTCATGTTAATACTTCTCATATGGATCTCTTAATAATAGCAATTAAATTCATCTTTTAATCTTGTAATCATTAGTCAATATGAATTTTTTCCATAAACATGCCGAAACAAGGATCATTAAGCATAAGCACTATCTTCTTGAACTATATATTTTCTTTGAAGTCATATTTTCAATAATAAACACCTTAATTTCTAACTCTTATCAGCCTAGATATGTCTCAACTCTGGATTTATCAAGAACCAAGAGGGATAAAATCCATCAAGGTGCAAACATTTCCTCAAGTTTTTCACTTGAGGAAAGGTTTGCACCTTGAGGGATTTGATCCCTCTTGACACATGAGAGATTTGAAGTTAAGATGGATCTAGGTTAGTTAATAGAAATAGAAATATCATTACCAAAAAAAAAGAATTTGCTTACTTCAAGTAATTTGTTTATTTTCTTGATCCATCTCATGCATTGATTGTAATGGTTTAACAAATAATCCACCCAAGAAAACTATAATGTAGGAAGAATAATATGGGGTACCTAGGGAGATAACCAAGAGGATAATGAATGTAATATGGTCATAATAATGGAATAGGCCCATGTAATTAAAAGGAAATAATATAATAATAAGGGGTAGTTGCCATAAGACTTATAAGAATACTCATGAGAATGTAATATGGCCATAATAATCGAATAGGCCCACTATGTATTTATACTTTCTCATGAGTATTCGTAGGGGTCTTATGTCAACTACCACTTATTATTATATTATTTCTGTTTAATTACATAGTGGGTCTATTCAATTATTATGGCCATATTACATTGATTATCCCCTTGGGTACCTCCCTAGGTATGCAAATATCCACCCATTCTTGATGCAAATCTCATAGATGCCCCTTCGATTGTCTTAGAAGAAATTTTAGATTCAGATGAAGATGAGGAAGTTGATGACATTGATGAACAAGTTGTTGTATATTTGACAGTGACACTACTTTGGGCACAACGAAATCTTTAAGCTACAGGTGATCTAGTTGGGGATCCAACAGATACATGAAGGACACACTCACAGTTTTCAAGGTGCTCCATGAGCACTCACTGCTATAGAACCTTTGATGCCCATCCATTGTTACATGGTCATTTCTACAGATCCATAATCTTATGCAAAAGCTGCAAGTAATCCATATTGGGAGGCTACCATGGATGAGGAGTATCAGTTTTTTATGAACAAACAAACTTGGGAATTGGTTCCCCTACCTCCTAGTAGGAAGTGTTAGAATATAATGGATGTGCTCATTTTACCATTGACAATGTCACTATTGTCACCCAACCATAGGCCGAAGCCACCCTTCGATCACCTTAACCTTGACAGAGAATCACTCCAGAAACAAACCCTAGGCTAGATAGCCAAACAAAGGGTAGCGCACCTTTCCCCGAGGATAGCGCACCAACAAGAGCTGATCAGATAGTCCAAAACCTAACTAAGAGATAGTCCAAGCCAAACGTGATCTGCTAGTTGCAGCAGCTGCAATGGCAGCTCTCCTCAAACCTGCGCACAAAACTGGGCACTGCAGTGTGCACAAGTGTTGCTCTGCAATTCTGAGACTACCTGCCAGAATGAAGACTGGCCTCCTGTATTTATAGTAATTCTGGCTAACTGCCTGGGCCAACTTCTCATTCTGGTTATCTATCTGTTCAGTATATATTATTTCTTATGGTCGACTTCTTCTCTTGGAGGCTAATAACCTAATACAAATTATTTTCTTAAGCCAACAAGTCTTCTAGGGTTATTAGCCAACTCATTAGGGTTTCTTCTTGCTTCCCGGAGTATTCTATTCTCGTCAGGTTTACATGTGGAGGTAAATACCTCCTGCAACTACCATAATATCAACACTCCCTCCTAGCTAGGGAGGTATTACAAGTAATGGTCTTGAGCACAAAACATACCATTCACCTGGTAGCATCAACATAGTCGTCTAGACTATCTCATGACTAGATCATGAGTACCATCACCATCAGTGTCATCAGCTGCATCATCTCTCGGAACCATAATCTATCTAAGTAATCAGACATGATACTCACTCCACAGAGTGACACAAGAGCCTTTCTTCTAATCTAGAAGAGTACATGTTTTGAACCATTTTCTGTCTGAGAAAAAACTTTGTTCATTGATAATCATTTTCAACATTGTTGATAATCTTCAAGGCAATCGGAATAATATCATTCAATAGAGCACAACTGTGTCTATCCATAGTAGTACACAACTAAAATCCAGTGGTACACTACCACACCAAGTAGCACACAGATACTTGATCAAACAGTGGAACACATCCACCACAATAGTATACATCTACTGTCTAGAGACATACGGTCTTTATAACAATCATCTGATATCAACCTGCACAGAAACAATGTTATGATATAAACTGAGTCATCTGGGCCATTCTTCCACTCACATATGTGAGATCTCGGAAGAGAATCTGCCCTCAAAAAGGTAAAACATTAATGATGAGCTACCTAGACTATTCTTCTGAAGCAAGGAAGAATAACTGTCTTGATTTCTGAGCCTGGACCATTCCCCACCCTGGGCCATTCCTCCGACACTAAAAAAAGTGTAACCTAGAGAGAATGAGTCTGCCCTAAGGAATGTATGTCCATGATTGTTGAACCTGGACCATTCCCCACCCTGGGCCATTCCTCCGGCACTAAACAAAGTGCAACCTGGAAAGAATGAATCCACCCTAAGGAATGATAGTCCGAACCATTTCCAAAGGAAATGACTGTCCTGCACCAACCTCCAAAACGGACCATTCCCCATGTTAACCACAATGGGAAATCGTTGTCCGGCGAGGCAGGCCAGTCTTCTTGAGTAACCCTCAAGAAGAGAGACTGCACTAGACCACTTCCCATGTTAACCACAATGGGAAGTCGATGTCTATGGTACATCAACAAACTAGACCATTTTTCGAACTGGAAAATGTCTGTTTGTCAGAAATCTTAATCCACTTTCCGAACTGGAAAGAATCTGCTCATCAATCAATAACACACTAGTGCTCCCTCCCAACCTAGGATTCATTTCTTCTTTTTCAACAAGGAAGTCTTCTCCACGAGCTCTATCTTGAGTACGCAAACTCTTTCATCTTGGACAGAATCTTTTACCAAAATGTCTGCTTATCTGCTCATCTGTGGATACATGCATTGGAGAACCACTTTCTCCTTTCTGGACTTCATCATGGATAATGTAATGCTTGATTTCAAATGTACTTCGGTCTGGAACACTGGTTTTCTCTGAAGGCTTCATGTATCTCTGATCAATAAAGTATATCATTGTTGGATTCCTACAACATCATGGCAAGGGTCAAACTGGAACATATCTATGTGGCACTTCTTTTGTCATCATGAGATCTGATCCTCTGAGTAGTCATCTTGATACAATATCTTTGTTATAGAAGATCTTCACCACGCTTTTTTTGTGCACTGGAGGTTCTCCACCAAGTTATCTTCTTCCATCTGCATACAAGGGTCTCTTTTTGGTATGCTTCAAAGTCTTGAAGTTGCTCTTCATACGCTCTTTGTTTAATTGCTCTGGAGAATAGTCTTTGCATTCATCTGGTGTAGAACTCCAACCCATGGATGTTGCGGATGATATAATGACTCATGTAGAGATATGTCTGGTTCACTGGAACAAGTAATCATCATAGTCTTCTCCCTCCATCTGGGAGAACTTCTAGTTCTGGATCTCTCAATAGGTCTTTCATACACTGTTCTTCATCACAACTTTCAGTACCTCTGTTTGATTGTTTTTAGTGAGTTCATATCAGGTTGGTAATCTCGTGATTCTCAATACAATGGCTGGTTGTTCTGGCCTCTCTTTCTTTCTTAGAATCTTCATGTTCTTCCTCATGTTTCTCTTTAGCTCTTGGGTCCATGGAGTTTCTTATAGATTCCATGCCCTAAAGATTCCACTTCTTTCTTTCATTATAGGATCACGGATATGGATGAACAATCAGGGATACTTTAAGGCTTCTCTTCGAATAAGACTTCTTCTGAGTTTGAACTGAACACGTACGATCTTTTATGGCTACTACCATGGATATATACTTCATCATCTTTAATGGATCATAGGATTAGCTCCCTCCTAATCCTTGCTACATGTATGAGTGCATATAATCGGCTCCGTCCGTCTAACAAAGTCTACGCTTCCGTCTTATTGTCTTCTGCAAAACGTCATAAGTCTTTCTCCAATTTCCTCTTGATTGTTGACTTCTTTCTGTCTTTGCTTCTTCTAAGTCTCTTCATGATTGATTCTGATTTCGGCTTATGTTGTAATAGCTTCCACATGATTTGTTTGATGTATTTCATCCTTTCATGTGTATTATCTAACTTGTATAATGATAGCAATCCTTATCTTGTTGTTCTTCCATAGGTATAGTTCTTCTTGGAACATATTATCTTCTAGGAGATAAATAAAGATATGTACAGAGGCTATGCAAACAAGATATGTACAAGAAATAAGAAGAGTATTGTTACCTTCAGAAGAAGAGGTCTCTTTCATCCTGCTTAGTCTTCTTTGTAGGTTCTTTGACAACTGATGCTTCGTGTTTCTCCTTCCTTTTCTTTAGCTTGGGACAATGATTCTTGTAGTGACCATACTTTCGACAGTTGAAGCATTATATTTTTGAAATATCTTTCTCTTGATTTGGCTTTCTCCTTGAGCCAAGCTTCCTTTTGTTCCTGAAATTCTTGAATTTTGCTATGAAGGCTTGATCGTCGTACTTCTTTTGGGGTTTCTCTTTTGCATTGATCCTGGATTCTTCTTGAGCATAGCAAGTCCAAAGTTCTTCAAATGTCGGATACTCCTTCCTTGTGTTCATGCTTGCGGCAAATGCATCCCACGTCTTGGGAAGACCATTGAGTACTATGTTTACCAATTCCTTCTCTGAAATGATCTCTTCAATAGCTTGTAGTTGATCTCTTAACTAGGAGATCCTTACAAAGTATGATGTTATGCTATCATCATTATTCATCTTCATGTCATGGAGCTCATTCTTTAGACTCATTATTTGTCCAATGTTTATGACTGAGAAGAGGTTTGTTAGGGCATCGTACATCTTCTTTGATGAGTCAAGATGGGAGATGTAGGGTATCAAGTGGTCTTTTATAGAGTCCACTATGATACTCATGGCATTAATGTCACCGTCTTTGAACTTCTCCACAACTGCAACATTCTGCGGTTCCTTTTCTTTTCCTTCTTCAAACTCCGGTTCCACTATCTTTCCTTTCACGATATCCAACACTTTATTCTTAGCAAGGATGAGGTCAATCATTGTCTTCGACGCTCTGAAGTTAGAAGCTCCATCTAACTTGTTTTCTGACTTCATAGAGTAAGTCATGGCTGCTTTGACTTGGTCAACCCCAGATCTGACCAAAAACTCAAACTTGACATCTTAGCTTACTGAGAGTATCAAGAGATGCGCTAGGCTAGGGCGCACTGATCTATCCAGAAATTAGGTCAATCCCTTCACTTAAGGTGCCTCAACGAGAGGATTAGGGTTTCTGCAACTGCACCTGCTAGTAACCCTAGCGGCAATGCTATGGTGACTGCTCCTGCTAGTAACCCTAGCGACAGTGCTATGGTGAATGCTCCTACTAGAAACCCTAGCGACAGTTCTTCAACGAGCTTAATATCCTTATGGCTATGTTTCCTTCCAGCGGTTAGACTGAATGAAGGAGGTGTGGGCCCATAACCTGTTAGAATATAATGGATGTGCTCGTTTTACCATTGACAATATCACTATTGTCACCCAACCATAGGCCGAAGCCTCCCTCTGAGCACCTTAACCTTAACAGAGAATCACTCTGGAAGCAAACCCTAGGCTAAATAGCCAAATAAAGGGTAGTGCACATTTCCCCAAGGGTAACGCACCAACAAGAGTTGATCAGATAGTCCAAACCCTAACCAATAGATAGTCCAAGCCAAACATGATCTGCTAGCTGCAGCAGCTGCAATGGCAGCTCTCCTCAAACTTGCGAACAAAACTGGGCACTGCAGTGCACACAAGTACTGCTCTACAATTCTGAGACTGCCTGCCAAAATGAAGACTGGCCTCCTGTATTTATAGTAATTCTGGCTAACTGCCTAGGCCGACTTCTCATTATGGGTATCTGTCTGTTCAGTATATATTATTTCTTCTGGCCGACTTCTTCTCTTGGAGGCTAATAACCTAATACAAATTATCTTCTTGAGCCGACAAGTCTTCTAAGGTTATTAGCCAACTCATTAGGGTTTCTTCTTGCTTCCCGGAGTATTCTATTCTCGTCAGGTTTACACGTGGAGGTAAATACCTCCCGCAACTACCATAATATCAATAGGAAGCTTGTTCAGTGCAAATGGATTTATCAAACAAAGATGGCAATAGATGGACTTGTGAGTAAGTATAAAGCACGACATGTAGCAAAAGGCTTTCAAACCCGTCACTCTACCTCCCACTGCTTGTTGGGCGGTCTGTGGGTCGCAGGAGGAGAGAGGGGTGAGAACGGGGATAGGGGACGAGGGGAGAGAAAGGTACAAGGAGGGGTGGTGGGGTATGGAGGGTGTATGCAGGACGATAAAGGGGGGAGGCATGATTTCAGGAATCGCCACACCCCCCACCCCACGCCCCTCAAATTGTCATTTTGGTCGTTTTTTTAATATGTTTTTTATTTTGTTTCTTGTTTTTTAAAAAAATTATAGTTTTTTGTTAAATTTTGTCTTTTAGTATTTTTTAAATTAATTTGTTTTTGGGTGTTTTTTTTTTTGGCTTTTGAAGTTTTATTTTAATTTTGTGTTTTCATGATTTACTTTAGTTTTTTTTTAATATGGGTTTTACAATTTCTTTTAAAACAAAAGGGCGTTTTTTTCTTTTTTCTTTTTTTAAATTGTTTACGGATTTTTTTTTAATTTTCTTATTTTAAAAGATAAACTATTAATTAATTATCAAGTAATACCACTTTTTGGATTTAGGATTCAATTTTAAGTTTTTTATTTGCAATGTACCAATTGTCCAAGTCACAGTTTTAATTAAGTCATAATTTTAACTCCAAAAATAAAATTGGTGCTACTAGTGGCACCGCTTTTCGTTTCAAGGGTCAATTTTAAGGTTTTGTTTGCAATCGTATCAGTTGTCAAGGGCATGATTGTTATATTTTCATTAGTTTTGTTAACATTAAATTTACCATAGCATTTTTATCTTCTTTTAACATTAAATAACCATATACTGAAATATATAAGAAGCAAATAAACAAGCATAAGAAGACACAAAGATTTATCCTAGGAAAACCCTAAACTCGGGGAAAAACCCAGCCAACTTTTCTTAGAGAGAATCTTTCTAATATTCCAGTACAACCATGAACAAGCTCTATTCACAAGAGCAAACCAACAAGGAAGAAACCTTGATAACAAATACTTATCTCTTCTTCTTGTCAAACACTAGCGAGGGTAGACAACTGAGTCACCACAGAACTGACGCAAGATAGGCGCATCACTAGAGCAAGATAGCGCACCATAGAACTGGCACAATTGGTAACTGGTAACTACAATTGTAACTAATACTGCAACTGCAACTGCCACTGCAGTTGGCACGAAGCAACTGTGCAGCAGCACACAACCTTAGCGCAACTCTTCCAGAGGTAGCGCATAAGAGAGACCACCAAGAATATCCTTCCCTAAGTGGGGTGCACTCTCCAAGAGAACCAGAACCCGGAAATAGCGAAAATGCCACAAATGCAACTGCCAGCTGCCTTGTACGCATTGCAGAAGGAGAACTGTCTGACTGTGCAAATGAAATGATCCAACCCTGTATTTATACTAATTTGGGTGTCTGTCTGGGGCCAACTTATTATTTTGGGTCTTCATATTTATTTTATTATTTCTGTGGGTCGAATTCTCTTCCTGGAAATTATATTTTCACTTTATTATTTTCCTATGGGTCGGCTTCTCTTCCAAGGTGTTCTTCAACTTTTCAATGGTCTTCCTTTGACTTCTGGAATCTTCTTCTCTAAGAAAAGTGGTCCAATAGGGAATACCTCCCACTTCTACCAAAACATCAATAATGATTGCAAACAAGTCGCAATTTTAACCACCCACCCCCCTGTTGGGTATGTGTTATATTCTTTGCACGAGACGGAGTGCTTGAGCGTCTGCGCCGGGCGCGCAGGGGGGCGAAGCCCCCCGCGCAGGGGTTTGGGGGCAGTGCCCAAAAAAAAAAAAATTGGGACGACATATTTCCGCCGGGACGACATATTTCCGGGACCACATGATATTAGGTGGTTTTTCGGCACATGGTTTTTTTGCCGATGGTTTTCTATTTCCGGTTAAGGAATTAGGGTTTTGGACTAATCCAGGTCATTGGGTTAGGGTTTTGGATGCCGCTGGCTCCTATATGTATATTGTATTGTAAACAATGTAACACAATGTATGAATATAATATATGTTGGTTTTCCCGGTTTGGGTTTCCAGGTGAAAAATCTCCGTGTAATGTTTGTATTTGCCATTGTATCTTTTCTGTTCTTTTATGAATATCAGTTTGCAATAGATATTGTACAAGGTTAGAATTTACATTTCGTATCAGAGCTTTATTAGCTTCAGGGGGACGCCTTTGTCGTCAAGGGTTTGGCTCGGGACTGTGATAAGCCTTGTTACAGTGAGAGATCTGCGGTATTGTTTTTTAGGTGAAAAGAAATGGCAAGCAATTCGAAGATGGAGATCGAGAAGTTTAATGGGAAAAGCTTTGAGCTGTGGAAGCTCAAGATGGAAGATCTTTTGGTGGACAGAGATCAGTGGATCGCAGTAGATCCAGGTACTACACCTACAGAAACTTCTGCAGACGACTGGAAAAAGACGGATCGGAAGGCAAAGAGCGCAATTCGACTGTGTCTCTCCGATTCAGTGTTACTGAATGTGTCAGAGGAAGCTACAGCCAAAGATTTATGGGAAAAGTTGGGGAAGTTGTATCAGTCTAAGAACCTGGTAAATAAACTATTCCTAAGAAAGAAGCTGTATAACTTGAGGATGAGAGATGGAG
>ML785482.1:539078-563675 GCA_009831015.1 Picea engelmannii
ATGAATATAATATATGTTGGTTTTCCCGGTTTGGGTTTCCAGGTGAAAAATCTCCGTGTAATGTTTGTATTTGCCATTGTATCTTTTCTGTTCTTTTCTGAATATCAGTTTGCAGTAGATATTGTACAAGGTTAGAATTTACACCCCCCCCCTTAAAAAAAAAGAGTGTTACCGGTAGCACCACCTTTTGATTTGGGGGATGATTTTGGTGTTTTTGACCGAAAAATATGGGTTTTTTGAGCCAGAGTTCTCGTTTCAAGGCCATAGTTTTTGTTAAGATGGTAACTATGTTCTTGTTGTCCTAAAGTGTCTCGTTGTAATTCAGATTCTAATGTTTACATGCTTTGACAGGTTGACTGTCTTGTTCACGGTTCTTTATGTAGATGACTTATTGATTACAAGGAGTTCAACATCATCTATTGTTGCAGTTAAATCTGCCTTGCATTACAGGTTTTCCATGAGTGATTTGGGACTATGGCATTACTTTCTTGGTCTTGAAATCACCTAATCTAATTCAGGAATCAAGATGGCACAGTCCAAATATGCACTAGATCTGCTCACTAGATCGCAAGTCCACTTCTGGTTATGCATTCAATTTTGGCTCAGGTCTTAATTGTTGGTAGAGTAAGAAGTAGTCAGTCAATGCTTTATCAACTACAGAGGTATAGTATAGAGGTGTGGTGAATGCAACAACACAAGCCATTTGGTTGCAACATATTCTCATTAAATTTGGTATTCAATACCACCGTTCTATAGTCATATTTTGTGACAATCAGAGTACCATCCAAATCTCCAGGGATCTAGTTCAACAGTAGAGGACCAAGTGCATTGAAATTCACATGCATTACATTCAAGGGTCGATTCATTATTAGCTCATTGTTCTATAATAATGTCCATCTACAAAACAAATTGCATACATGTTTACCAAATCCTTCACCAAGCAAAAGTTCATAGAGTTACAACTTTACTTGGGAGTGAAGGAGACATCTATTTCAAAGCAAGCAGCTTAGTCTACTCTGCACTATCATTTTTTGGTGGGGGGTTTCTTCCCAGTGGGTTTTCCCCTTTTCCTCACTTTTCCGAGTTATTTTTTTTATACTTGGTACCTAACATGGCTTCATATTGCTAGGACCCAATTCATGCATCATACTCACCTAAGTTAGGCTTAAGGGGGTGTTGGTGTACATGCACCATTTTTCCTCGCATAATTTTCTCTCTCCTAGAAAACGATTGAACTTCATCCCTTAATTATAGGGATTTATCTTACGCAAATTCCACTTTTCAAGGATATGAGCGCTTCTTTCCTTCATTGTAGGTTTAGATCCTACTCTCTGGGAATAAGTGCACACTTGAGGAGTAGATCTTATTTTATAGGAGTTAGTTTACTCCACTTTTCTATTATGAGCTTGTTTACTCATGAAAGCATACTTGGTTAATTAGGGCATGTTCTCTCATGCTTTACATGTAGTTAAGTCTATCATAATTGCATGAGCACTAATTCGATTCTATTGCATCGTATTGTATTCTTTCATCTTTCGATGATCATTTTTCTTTTCTACAGGTTAATGAGAATTACATTGCTCCAATGATTCTTCTCTCCTATTTTCTTAAATTGTTAATTGTATTGCTTCTCAATTAGATTCTAGATCCTCTTGCAAGTTGATAAGCCAAATCTTACAAATAATTTTGTTGATAATCAATAATATTTCATAACCGCCACCCCTGGGGTGTAGGGCAGTCGGTGATGGAATGTAATGTTAAGGCACTTTGTTATGTTAAGTCGTCGATTTGAAACTCCGGTTTACCTTGTGTGTCGTGTATGGAGCATCGTGGGCACACCTGGAGGTTATAGTGGTAGCAGTGGGATAACACGACCACATGTCACGCGAGTACGTGCCCCACTAGTTTTTTATTCCACCAATCACAAAAAAAATATAAAAAAAAAATCATAACCATGAACCTAATATCCAACAACTAATCATACAATCTTAATGATCTCCATTCATACAATGCTAATGATCTCCATTAGAAAGAGTAAGACACTCAAGAATTATGACACTTGCTGCAAAGTGCAAGTCTCACTAATAAATGTTAATCTTGTGTCCAACTTTAAGTCTCATTTTTAAATGTTATTATTTAGATTTCATTTATCTAGACATTTCTAGAAATTAATATTTTTTTTAATAAAAACGAGTAATTGTATTATAAAAGGGGTTGTAGCTAAAAGCTAAAACAAACAAAAAGTACAAAATTTCATTATGTCTATGAACTTCCAGTAAAATAGAGGGTATACCCGTCCTTAGCTAAGTAATGTCTACTAAATATTTTACAAAAATGCTACCATCCTTCCATGTATATATTATGACATAAGAATGCAACAAAAAAGCACATTTACATTGCATAAATCCTGGTTTAATTGAGTTTCAGAGTATCCACCACTGCTTAGAGATCTTCTTATTTGGTGTGCTCTAGCTATTGGTGTAATGGCTGGATTACTTTGCAGGAGGCGTGAGAACCTTCAGAAGGGGTCATTTCATGTGGCACACGACTTCCTGAACGACTTTGATGAATTTCCTTACCAAGAGAGTGGATCTAGTCAAAGTGTCGATTAACTTTCTTAAGGACGATGGCAAGCTCCTTGCCTCTTCTATCTTCTCAATCTTGCAATTTCTACTCCAACTGAGAATGTGACTCCCGCAAAATAGCTAACTCTTGTTGTTGAAGCTTCAACTTCCCCTTCATAGTCTCCATTTTGCAATTGCTACAATGGCAGAGTGGTTGGTTGCATCACCACATGAGGAGAGGCGAGTTGCAGATGGCAGAGCTACAAGGACAAAACTAACTATGAGGGTGATTGAAGAGCCGAAAATGGCAAAGAGGAGAGTGACTAGCAAGCAAAATTCGAATTGAGCACTTGCCCTTGCCTTCAATGAGATATAATGTCCAGGGGAGTGAATCCATGAGTGCACACGCGGAGATCTGATAGACAGAGGATAAGGGTGACGATGAGCGATGGTACCTCAAGCCAAAACCCATATACTGTAACTTGAATCCCATGCGAGCAAGCTCAAGAGAGCAACCAAGAGGGAAAGAGTCGCCCGGAATGATGTTGATTCGAGGATAAAGCCCACATGGGACCTGCAGATGGTCTTGAGGGGCTTTAAGACTTTACACGCGAGAGGAAGGGAGTGTGTGCCAAGTGGAGAAAGGTACTCGTGGTGATGATACAGGGCATATGCCAGATGCCATAACGATTTAGAGAAAATCATGAGGTTCAATGTTGAGGGGGAGGTCACATCACCCCCTAAAACCATTTTTTTAATTAAAAAAAAAAAAGAAATTTGCCTTTAAACATTGAACTATGGCAAAAAAATGCATAAAGGAGACCTCATTTACTTTTAGAATACCTTGGTCCAATTGTTTAGCATTCTTAGCTAGGAGGTCGGCCTAATCGTTCTGCCGTCGAAAAATGTGAAAGTATTCCACTAATTCGAAGTTTTGCTCCTCAATTTTTATCTTGTGGTATATTCTTTGAAGGTTGGGTTGAGAGCTTTTGCTAATCTTTCACAGGCCTTTTATGATTAGTTCCAAGTCATCAATGACAATGACACTTGAAGAGTTATCTGATCTTATCAATTTCATCCCCATATATACAACCAATACTTTTGCTTGATTATTTGAATTATACTCAAGGCCCCAAGCAAACTTTAGAATCTGATTTCCATCAAAGTCATATATGATCAGTTCTGAGTCACCAATAATAATGACACTTGAAGAATTATCTGCTCTTATCAATTTCATCCCCCATAGGCTTACAGTCCATACTTCTACTTGATTATTTGAATTATATCCAAGACCCCAAGCAAACTTCATAATCTTATTTCCATCGGGGCCATATATGAGACCCCCACCTGTCACCCCTTTCTAAAAATTAATACTTTACTCAACTCATTTCAAGCACATTAATTTTATAACAATTTCTAATACAAAGACATTTCTACAACTCAATATTTTACTAAACCCGTTTCATGTAAGTTGATTTTATAAGGATTTTCTACTACAAACACTCTCACAAACCATTCACAACAAAGCAAAGAATGTTATGGCTAAAAGTCAAATGAAGATAGCATTATACTCCAGGTTACAATCAACAACCCATACAAACCATGTTTGCCAACAAAAATAAGCCTCTAGACAATGTTTAAATTGCTCAACCACTTTTTAAAATTATATATATATATATATATATCATCCATCCTTACATACATTAGTTCATTCAAGGAAACTTGTGGGATTGCAAGGCACAAAGGACCTGCCCACCATGACACCTTAAAGCCCGCAAGGCACTAAGATCAGCCCAAGGACACACAATCTTAAAAACATTATATCATTTGAATTATTTTACGGGGTTTGAGTCCAACCAATAACGAGTTGATATTTGACTATAAACACATAATACTGAAAGAAAATGTGTACAAAAATGACAGAAATTACCAAGAAGTTAAAACAAGAACACTATTTTCCATCGAAAATGCATATATTGGTAAGGACAATCTGCCATTGTATAAGAGATGGACTGCTCATTTAAGACGATTAATAACTTCCATTCAAATAAGAGGATAGCTCTGTTTATGTTTTGCAAAGATGAGGTGTTTGCTGTGAGACAAGTGTGTGCTCAGAGGCACCCTCAACTCTGTTAAGTAGCAAGTTGGCAATATATTCATGTCTGTGGTGTGTCAATAACAAATCAATATTGGCTATTTGCCCTTCTCGTGCTGATAAAATAAGTTTACTTATGCATTTAAAAGCAATGGAGGACAGGAAGGAAGGTGAGTTGCACCTCGAATTAAAAGCTATGCTGTTGAATCGCTACTGTTTTAAAATCTGCTTCTCAGAACTGTTAGCTGGCCGCTGTTAAAAGCACCCTTTTTGTGCCAGGGAAGCCATAAAACTGTTATAAAGTGGAGCCTTCACATTTTCTGCCTGCACAAAAGACTTTAAAAATAAAAGCAGTATATATGAAACGTCATATTGATTGAAGCTGCTCACAACTTTCGTTGAATCATTTTGACTGAAACACGCTCCCTGCATGTCTCCTTGTCAGTGATCAACTTTCCCAGCTTTCCCTCCATAATAAATATCCCGCAGAACTGAGGAGGATTCGGCATTCCAATTAACATACTTTTCCAAGAAGCGTTTGTCTGTCAATTTAACAATATATGGGGAAATCCTCTCTGTTTTCAACAGCTGCATGGACTTCAAGGCCTCCATTACTCTATACCGAGGGATTATCCTCGTCTCCAAGTTACATTGCAACAGACATGGACATCTATCAATATCATCCAATGGAAGCCCCAGTGATTTGACCAGAAAATCTACATTCCGTTTCAATTTTTCCTCTGAAAGTCCCAGAAGCCACGGCGTCCGACTTGAGAATTTGTAAATTTGCTTTTCGGAGAAACCTAAGCTGCTTAAACACTGCAGTTTTCGATCTATCTTTTCTTTTCTTATTCCTAGTATCGCACGCAAAGCATGTCCAAACTTCTGTGATCCCTTCTCAAGCCCCAGACCCTCTGCCACTTTAAATGACTCCGTGACTTTTTCCTCTGCATACATGACCAAACGGGGCTGCCTTGCCACTAACTTCGATAATGCTTCGCCCTCAACACCCAATCTTTGCAATAGTGAAATCGCAGATTTAAGCTTATCCTCACTCAGGTTAAGAATTCTTGAATCGGTATAAATAAGTTTGCAGATATCCTCTTTCTTCATGATAGACCTAAGGAAGCTGAGCCTAGACTTTAAGTCTGTTTCGAATTTATATAAGAAAATCCTAGGATTGCAAAGGACCGCCTTTCGAATCTGAGCAGGGGTGGTCAAACCACATTCACTTAACAGCTCCAAACCTTCTTCCAAATTCTGGCTTGATTTATGTGGCAAACCCTTGCGGGTTTTAAAGGCTTTTGAAACATCTTTCTCTGTCATACCGCATTTGTTGATGAAAAAATCTGTGAAAACGCATCTGTCTGGTGGAGTTGGGGATGGGGTTGCTGTTTCCGTGCAGAATTTGGCAATTTTTATGTGGGGATTTGCAGTAATCGCAATAGGACGAAGCAGCGAAATTGGCATTGATATGCGAGGGGATGATAGTGGGACTTTGTTCGTTATCAAACGTTTCCATATTCGCTGAATAGACATCTTTGCAAGAGTGAAATCACAGATTTAAACGTAACCTTGCTAAGATTAAAAGGGCAAAAAGAGAAATAATTACCTGGAGGAGGCCGCCGGAGTGGATATCTGGATGAATATCACCGTTGATGGTTGAGGGGCCAAAATCTTGGCGAAGACCACTAGCGAGCACGGTGTTGTGAGGGTATAGGGTTTTCTTTGGACTTTAGTGATCTTCCGTGGTAAGACGAGGGTTTAGGGTTTTATGAGGATTTAGGGGGTTTAGGGTTTTGTTTGAATTTAGGGATCTTCGGTGGTGAGACGAGGGTTTAGGACTTTATGAGGATTTAGGGGGTTTAGGGTTTTGTTTGAATGTAGGGATCTTCGGTGGTGAGACGAGGGTTTAGGGTTTTATGACGATTTAGGGATACATTGTAGTTACATACAAAGTGGTGTTTTCAAAGTGTTGAAAGTGGTGTTTTCAAAGTGTTCAAAAGATTTGATGCTAATGATTTGTTGAGCCAAAAGGTGTTTTACAGTTTAGTATGGGAGAAATGTTCATGTAATATAAAGCATTAAAATAATAGTAAAAAATCTACAAAATAATAAATTAATATTTAATAATTAATAATAATAAACATTAAAATATATATAAATAAATAAACACATGTAAACAAAAAGTCGACTAAATTAATCAATCGACACAATAATCAAAACATGTATATAGTACCACCAGTATAGATCCATTTTAACTCTGGATCTATCAAGCGTGGAGAGGGATCAAATCTCTAAAGGTGCAAACCTTTAACCTTTCCTCAAGTTTTGTATTCTAAAACAGGTTTTCACTAGATTGGATCCCTCTCGACGCTTGATAGATCTGGGGTTAAGATGGATCTATGCTGGTATAGTCCAATAAATGTATTTGTCATTTTTTTATATAACTAATATTATAATTAAAGTTAAATAAATTTTATTATCAAGCATTGCTATATTGTCAATTTATATATGTTATTAAAAGCATTTTCAAAATTGTTAGACAAACTAGTAGCTTTTATGAAGAACTCAATAATTATCTTAAAAAGCTTGTAGTTATAGGAAGAGCCTACATGCCGACCAAAGGTTCTCACTTACCTTCATGCTCAGGTAAGTGGGGTTATACCTTACAAGCTTGTAGTTATAAGAAAATTGTATCATTGTCTTCTCTTCCTCTATATTTGAGTATGAGATCTTCTATACATAGTTGTTATTATGTTGAAGGCATTTCTTTTAGGAGGGTTTTTGCCTAAAACTTGGTTATCTTAAGCTACTAGGTTTGGGATGACCACTTATGGTTTACTTTTGCTTATAAACTACCCTTCCATCGATGTCCACCTATCATATGTATGCTCAAGGCTCAAAACTTGGTCGTCCATACCACTTGTTTTTAAAAATCTTATTTCCCATCTCGACACACATCATATATGAGGTGTATGCGTTGTTGCAACCTTCTGAATGCCCCTACCATTGGACGCATACAATCAATGTCATTGGTCTATTCCCCTACTTTCAAGTTCTTCCCTGCCAATTTGCTATTTCTTCATCAATTGCAATATTCCATTTACTAGAGCTCTAGCAATTTTGTTGTGATAGTGCCCTACTTGTTTTCTCTTCCCTTTCTTTCTTGTTGTGAAACAGAGCCCACATTTGACCCTGTATCCACTAGCAGTATTATTTACACCTTGTCCCTCACTAAGTAGTTATGTTTGGTTTTCATCAACAACATCGTCCTTAAAGACCTCTAGTTGCACTTTCTCCATGACTCCATCAATGTTAACCTTCATTTTGTGGCATGAAACGATAGGTTTTATCTTTCTCACTCGAGTTGGGGTTGTACCTTATCTTCACCCCTAGATATTCATTAAAAGGGAATCTCTATCATTGACCTATGCTTGGCTCCTTGACCTAGCAACCTTCAATATTTAACTATTTTCATATTATACACAGAAGTCCTCTCAAAATATACAAAAAGATGTCAAAAACAGAGAAGAGGAGCAGCAGTGGCCTCATACCACTTGATTGAAAGGAGTTCCCTTCAAAAGTTATCAAATAAGATGATTCAAGCTTCTGCAAATCCTTTAGGAAGGAGGTTTTTTGATAGATTGCTAGTGTTACTTGCATTGACTTTTTCTCGAATCTCCTCATTGTTTCATAGTTAGATTATCATCACTTATGCACTAAATAGTTGCTCAATGTGATCGACCATTTTTTATGGCAAGTTGAACGATGATTGATATGATGACGATGATGATGAGCATCATCATCATCATCATCATCATTAACGTCCACTGAGACCGAATTGGTCTATCATACCTTAAGACAGTAAGGGATTACTTGGAATTCTTTATAAGAATTTTATTTCTATGCTAGAAAAGCATTAAGAGAAGTATTCCAAGATCACCATAGTTTTGTTGAGTTAAAAGGTTAGGAAGGTTGGTAGTGTGACAAATCTTTTGAAATGGAGATCTAATATGGGTATATGTTGGACAATCGAAGAGAAAGTTTTTTTCATCTTCAATCCTCTTAGTGTTACAAAGGTGACAGAGTCTTTCATCCCACAGTGTTTTAGGAATGGACCAACATCTAGTGTCACTATGGATCTCATGAGAATTTGTTCTTATTTTAGCAATGCTTTTTTTTTCTTTACACTTTCCAAAACAAAGAGATATTTTTTATCTTCTAGATTAGGGTTGATTACCTCCTTATAATATATTATTTTTTTTCCCTCTAACGCTTTATCACACCACATTTTCTCTGTAAATTTTGATTTAATAATATTTTTAATATTATCCTTATTCTACAATATGATCTCTTCCTTTATTCCCCAATGATTTAGCCAAGACTAGGAATCTTTATGTCATCCATGCTTGAGTTGAAGGTGGTTTTAGCTAGAGTTAGAAGCAATTGTAGGAAGCCTCTTATCTTCCATGATGTTTAACTTGTTCTTATACACTAGGTATCTAGTCATAATTGTGCTCTCAATGGGGGAAAGGCTTGCTTATGTGAGGAGGATAGGATAAGGTGTATTTCCTTTAATTTTAAGATTATAGGTTATAAAATTATTTTGGATTTTCTCTATCTTTCTCCACAACTCTCTAGAGATATTGCATCCCCAAACTTCACATCCATATAGAATAACAAGAGTAATGAGAGTCTCAATTCTTATCCCATATCCAAAGATTTGTTGATTTACAATTATTTTCAAGCCCATAATAATCTTTCCATCCTCCATTTATATTTTTCTCAATGATATCATTCTAATTGAGCTTGTGGTGAATACTAATTCCAAGATATTTGTATGAAGGTACTTCCTCCAAGTTTTTGTTGTTATATACAAAAGTATTGTTGGAGCCGCCTTTTTCATTTGGTTCAAATCTATTTTAAAGGTCAAATGTCGGTTCTTAAGTTCTTTTTCGCTTCACGACATTCACCTACTGAAAATCTCAGTAGTCTCGACATGCGAAATAGCGGGAGATGTGATGTTTCATAAGTTACCACTTTCATCGTTAAACGAAGGTTGTTGCTCTTCGTACCTCAGAATATCACTCTTCGGGAGTTACAAGTCACAAGATTTGCAAACCCCGATGTGCGAGGTCGCGAAAAGTTTCAAAAGCTTACCTCAAGTGAAAGTTAAGAGTGGGACCATGTAAACCCAGTCAAATGTTGTCGAGATTTCGCGTCTCGGCGTTCACTCCCTCCTAAAACATTACCGTCATAACCCCGAAAGATGAAGCCATGAGATCCTCACATAAGTAACCCAGGTTAATGACCAGAGTGTTCAGTTTTGACCATGGTTAAAGCCTCTCGGGATTTCGCGACTCGGCATACGTTCCACCCAGAAACTATACCCTCGAAGCCCCGAGCCGCGAAGTCACAATATAAATTAAAACATGATTAATAAAACACTCAATCTGATTACGTCCTCACTTAACTAAATCTAATCATCGCAATCTCGGGTTTTAGAGGCTCGAAAGGTCAGAGTTAAAAGTCTCGATATGGCAAACGCCGAAATGTTGATTTAAATCTAGATTAAGGAAGCCAATCCAGCCTAATCAATGTTTAATGTAAATGATAATAATGCACAGTTTACGAGGTAATTTCAAATGTTCCTTGCGCCAGCTTGTCCCACGAACCGTCAAATTTCATGGCATTAATTGAAAATAAGGCGAAACGACAAAGTAAGGATATGGTTTTTATTGCCAAAATCTCTATCTAAATATGATTGAACCGTTCTGCTCGTAAGGACGTCGATGTGTTAAATGTTCGAAGATATAGATCTTTTGCTTCCTATTTTATTCATAAAATTCATTTCTATCTCGCACAGAGAAGTTTTTCTCAGTAAGCTAACTTCTATATGTATACACATTTTTATTGCATAAGAGCAAAGTTACAATCCCCTGTCATGGCCCCACGAAAAAGTATCCAAAGCAAGCACAGAGGTTTCAAGACAAGGTTCTGATAATATTTCGGATACTTCACCTTGAAGCGTTGATTGCGTACAAACCTAGTCATACGTCTCAGAGGTGTTGCAATCACAGTTGGTGAACTACTTAGACGATTCCAGTGACAATGAGACAGACGACATGACTACCAAATACAAGATTGTCGTCCAGGCAGAGATGCACAAAGTATCGGCCTGACCACGTCTTCTACCTTACTATGACATGATCCGATGGGCGTTAGATCATGTAGACATCCCTACCAGAACCATCATCAGCGAGCAGGGGGGCACTATTGGGACCTTCAGACCAGAAATCTTATAGGTTATGTACAAATTACCACCCACGTCAGACTTCTCGTACAATGCAGAGTTTCTAGATGGTTTTAAGAAGAAGGAATGCGAGCAATACACAAAAATTTTGTCTGATTTGATTAAGGATTGGGTTTCACACCCAACGAAGTTCAGGGCATACAGCAATGGAATTTATTCCATATCTTCTTTGGAACCATAGTTCAAATACATAGTGATGATGACCCGTAGATTGTACGGGAGGGAAGACACCACGCATTTTTTCCTCCAATGGGTGCCCTTGATATACTCAGTAGCAGAAGGCTCTTCTTTTGATTGGGCTAAAATGTTATCAGATAGCCTGACTAGTCGGGTTACAGAATATCGGACGCAGAAAGAGAGTGGGAAAGCTACTTCATTTTTCATGTCTGCATATCTCATGGACGCAGTATGTTCCACGACACCCTTTCCTTTGATGAATTGGAGTTGGGCTCCATCGGATGTTGAACCAGTCCATGTATACCATTCTAAGCTTTGGGAGGACAAGGCTTCGGATTTCGTATATGAAATATTCAACTGGGTGATGGTACCAATGCATGTTGCCATCTTCAGTAATCTGCCACCCACGATATCGAATAGCATCACGGCAAATTTAAGCAGAGTGGTCGATTGGTATGTGGAGAAAGAATTCTCATACATCAGGGTTTTCGGCACTTCCGTCCCTCCGCATGCTTTACCCTTACTTATACCCGACAGGCTGGCTTGTCATGAGATCGCCAGGCAAACTGTAATTGGTGGTATAAGTAAAGAACTGAAAGGGTATTCAAAAAAGGTATGGCCACCTTTTCCTATTCATTTAAACACCTGTTCATTATTAGACTTCGAGCATGCAAAGGTCGAGGTAGCAGCCCTAGAAGATATAAATTTGGTTCATATTGAATTCAAGAAACGCGATCCACACAGGGTCGTGAGTAACCATTTGGCTAGTTGTGGCCTCAAAAGATTTGAGCACGAGAATTCGCCTCACGACGATATTTTCCGAGGTGCAAAATCTTATGACGAGGTTTTGGCTCAAATAGAAGCCCTATCGCCTGAAGAGAGGGTCAATGTTGTTAGATTCCAAGAGCATAGGCGGAGTTGCCTCCCTCCAGTATTACAAGGTGAGAATCTGACGACCGTAGAGGTGCAGAAAACAAAGGCCGAAGGCTCCAAAGGTTCAGTGTCTGACCAAGAAGAACAACAGGACAAAGAAGAGCAAGCTAGGGGCCCGAAATAGGAAGCCGAGGCTTCCAGTCCTCCAAGCGAGTCAACTTTGGTGATTACTCTCGAGAAATCTTCTAAACAGGTCGGCAATCCCATTGCCTCCATTACCCCCCTATAGTCTGCAAAGGAAATCCCGGACGCAGGTTGGATTTTGGGTGAAAAATTAACACCTATATCAGTTGAAGAGCTACCTCCGAATGAATTCTTCTTCGATAAGAAGAGGAAGGTGGTTGTGAGACAAGAACTCTACCAAGAGGCAGGTACTGTCTCTAAGAAATATAAAATTTTAACCGATGGGAAAGATATGAAGAAAGTAGAGTTCGCGACGCAAATAGTAGGAACATTGGGGGCATTCGCCATGGCAAATCAATATTCAGTCGGGACCCTAAAGGATCAGCTAAAACAAAAGAATCATTTGATCAAGACACTAGAGGCTAAACTATCTACAACAGAGGCTGCTGCTAAAGATCAAGCAAGTGCGACTTTAGAGCAAGTAAGAATAAAGGATCAAAAAGAAATCGAGCGGCTTAAAGTCGATCTCGAATAGACACAGTTGAAGGTTCAAACAAGTCAGACTCAGATAAGCCAGCGGGGAGAATTAATAGACCAGCTTCGTGCCAAACTAGAATTCGCCGAAAGCCAAGTAATCGATATCGAGATCTTTCAATCCCAAGCAATAGAGATCAAAAAAAGGTTATCGATGGCGCAACAGGGTTTGCTTGCAAAAGTGGAAACAATTCAACACAACTTCCAACTCATTGATCAGGTGTTGGAAAACCTCTCTCTTAAAGAAAGGGATGCCGGAGCAGCTTGGGTGGCGTTCCAGGAGGCTATTATAGCCACAACGAGAAGGGAAGCAAGCAGTAGTTCTAGTTTTCCCATCGTAGAATAGACCAGGGGTAATATCTTGTTAAAAGAATGGGAGCGAAATATATCCAAAGGCAAACAACAAGCTGCGAAGCTAAGGAAAATCTTGTAAAGAAATTTTTGGTTTGTTAGGTGAGATTTGTTTGGGTTCCGATGGTGAAAGTGGCATGGAGATACTGGGTCAGATCAATACAGCTAAATATATGCTAAATATCAAGGAAAATGAAGAAAGAGAATTAGCCGAAATATCACAAATAACTCAAACAGACATAGTGCAAATAGACAAATGGCTAATTAAACCGAGTATGTTGTTATTCTTTATCAATGCCAAAGTTCAGCAGGTGGAGGGAAAGCTGCCGCTATTGATGAAAGACTGCTATATTTTTTAGGCAAATAATCAAGCAAAGCCATCTAAGTTGATATCACAACTGGTGGAGAAGTGCATTATTTGCACAGAGCATGCGAAGAGGCAGGTTTCGGGTACCAAATGAGAACAGAGATAAAGAAACAAAATGTTTCGACTCCTTGATTGTAACCAAAAACCTCTGGAACTATTGAGATTCCAGCGCAAAAGAATTTTGTATAAATATACATTTTGAAGAAGGAAAAAAGGTTGGACCTTTTTGATCAATTGTAATAGAGACTCTCTCTTTCGAGACTTAATACAAAGCAATCCGGAGATTCCTAATTCCGTCACTACTGTGTTATGAGTTTGTTCTTTCTGTTATTTCATTTTCATTCTTATTTCACTTATATACATTTGATGAATGTTGCATTACAATTTAGTAACACTTCTACTGCAGTGATTAATATTTAGCTATCTATTGTTTACAGTTTTTCCTCTATATCGGCTACTAGCAGGTACAAGGCCTGTAAATCTTTAGGTTGTCATATTTTATGCTTCGTCGGACCATTTCTTATCTTATTTTCTTCTTCTGTTTACAGAGTGAGATTCTCTCTTGATAGGAGCCTTATTCTATATACAGCTTAATGTTTTTCCCATGATTCATACACCATTTATTTCAAATATAACACAGTTACGGAAAAAGGCCTTTGGTTTGTATTTTGCTTTTAATATTGATTTCTAAAGTTCTCTTTTATAAAATCAAAATTGATACAGCATAAAACTTTTCAGATTTCCTTAAATTTTTCTGTTCCTCTATGATTGTCCCTGTTGTAAGACAACCCAATATTGAACCCGACTTGATAGATCAAACCCATATCGCTTTAAATCTCTTTGATACCATACTGAAAACGGCTAACACCCGGGTAGAACTTGAACATTCATGGGCTGCAATTGAAAGGGATATAAACATCCAGGAACAGTTGGAAGCCAGGCAGCGACAACCTAGAAATCAACCCTAGCTTCCTTTCCCAAAGGTATAACTCCTCCTTTTTACATCTTACTAACTTTTGGATGCCTAGACAATGTACTTTTTAAAGCCTTAAGTACAGACTCTGGAACAACAAGTATCATAGGTGATCTTATTGGATTTAATTATCATGAATTTTGTTTTGTCAATATCAATAGTCATACCCATATTGGAGAAAAAATCCTTGAGGATTCTTAGTTGCTTTCCAAGCTCATGGGGACTCCTCGCCATAAGAATGATATCATCAGTGTAAATAAGAAGAATGATGCCTATGCCAATGAGAGTTGGGTTGACACAACCTACTTCTTCCCAACAATCTTCTAACTTGTCAATGTATATGGCAAAAAGGGTAGGGGACAAAGGGCAACCTTGCTTGACTCCACTATTGTAGTTAATTCCTTCTAATTGACCCATAGTGTTCCTAAACTTGAAGATAATGTTCTCATACAACCTTACTACAAAAGCCCTCAACTCTAAAGGAACTTTTATCTCTTCCAACCTATCTTAAAGGTTTGTCCTGGGTATTGTGTCAAAATCTTTTCTAAAGCCAACAAAACAACACAAGAGATTGATTTTATTATTGTGACACTCCTCTACAATGATCCTAAGGGTAACAAAGTGGTCCACAGTTGAATGATATCTCCTAAATCCAACTTAGCCTTTAGTTATTTCTCTGTGACTTTCGAGCCATAGGCTAATCTTCTTTCCAAAATAATTTTGTATAGCTTGGCTAAAATCAGGCTAATCATAAAGGTCTTATAATTAGAGGGAATTTTTTAATCCCCACTTTTAAAAATAGGTACAATGAGGCTTTGTGTCTAGGGTTTAGGGAAGCCCTTCTTAACCGTTAAATTGAAGAGCTTGTGTATGTGAGGGATGAGGATAAGCCCTCTGATTTTAAATTTTTTAGCTTGTTAGCCTTCAATGTCCTTAGCTTTCCCATTTGTGAGCCCCTTAACCCCGAACTCTATGTCTTCCATAGAAAAAAATTCATCCTCTGTAAGAACAATTGGAATGGTGTCCATGGTGTTAGGGAATTCGTAAAGACTTTTAAGGTAGGAATTCCAGTCCTTCAAGGAAATCATATTATTTTATTTAGTATTACGAATTAGAATTTTCCTCCAAAACTTCTTAGGATCAAGGTTAGATAGGTGTAAAAGGTGCTCTTTCTTTCTGTTTATATAGTACATCTTAACCTTTTAATTAGGGATTTATATGTATTATCTTATTGAGTTTTAAGGATTCACTAGAAGCATCCCTAATGGCTTTCCTAGCAATTTTACATTCATTATCATACCAAGGGTTGGTTGTTATGTTATTATTTTTACAAGAAACTTCGAAAGAGAACTTGTTAATGGAAGTGGAAAGGGTTGTTGTAAAATTATGATACAGGTCTTCGATGTTGTCCTTATAAGTTAGGGGATTTAATTCACTATTTAAATCCTTTAAGAAAATATCAACTTTACTTTTGTCAAAAAGTAGGTGCCTTTGATTATCATAATTTTCTTCATTGGGGCTTTTATTCATGGAAAAGTTTAGAGTTAGGGTTCAAGGTATATGATCATAGTTAGGTTCATGGTCATTTAAAAGGTCAAAAGTTACTATTTGATTGGATATAGGGATATCAGATATCACATAATCCACGACACTACTACAGAGCCCATGACTACAACTCATCTGATTGGAGTTGAGCCACCTCATTACTCCATTGCAAATTATTAGGTCTTGAGAACTACAGAACTTGAGTAGCTCGGTACCAAACAAATTCTTCTTTTATACCAAAAACTATGAGGTTCAAGGCTCTTTTTTTACGCTCATGATCCAATTCGATTAACTTATTCATTTCCTCTTTTATGGGTTTGATATCCAAATTATTTTCCAAACTACTTAGGGCCAAATTGTTAGTTATTTTTTCTTCTAGTTCTTTAATCCTATCTCTTAGGTTGCGATTTGCTTCAACCTCTCCTTCTTGGATTGATTCCTTTTGTTTTTCCATTTCTTATATTATAGCCTCCATTATCTACAACTAAGTCTCAAACCCTAATATTATATTCTCTAGTTGTGTCTGAATCTTGTCTCTTAACAATCTAAATTTGTTATCAAACATTGCCTCTAACTCTATTTGGAGTTTTTCTCCTCTCTCTTCTCTCCTTTTTTTCTAATGATTATATATGTTCGTAAAGACTCTAGGGTGAATTTGTTGGGCCTCCCCTTGCCAGGTTGAGGTTTTGAAATATGTGGTAAAGTGCTCATATTGAAAAGTAGATAAAATAAGTAAGAGAAGGAACTAACACACCTAATTTTTGAATTAAACCACCATTCAAATTTACTGTAGATATAAACCTCCTATCTATTTCGTTCAAATTCATTGCAGGTATACCTATGTTCAAATTCACCAAAGAGTATAAACCCTTCACATTTACCATAGAGTATAAATCTCCATTCAAATTCACCTCATGTATAAACCTTCATTCAAATTTACCATAGAGTAGAAACCCTTCACCATTCAAATTCACCACAAGTATAAACCTCTGTTCAGATTTACCACGGAGTAGAAACCCTTCACCATTCAAATTCACCACATAGTACAAACCATTCACATATTTATAAAGTTCAAATTCATCGCAAAGTATAAACCCTTCACATTCACTGCAGTGTATAAATCTATGTTCAAATTCACTACATGTATAAACCTCTACTCAGATTTACTGCAGAGTAGAAACCCTTCATCATTCAAATTCACCACAGGTATAAACCTCCATTCAAATTTACCGTAGAGTAGAAACCCTTCACGGTTCATTTTTTTTATATATAAAATAAGAATTCAAAAACAAAAGCCACCTAGTACCTGGTTGTTTTAACTATACATGCCATTGTTCACTATTCCATATCATCACATATATCTCTTTTTGGAGTTCAATTGAAAAAAGGGTGAGAATAAGGGTCTATGGGTACTGCTAACTCTAGTATTGAGCTAGTAGTTGTTGCAGTCTCAAGCTTATGAATCATAAGTGTAAGAAATACTAATAATGGGAGTTACAATGAGAGTGGATTGATGATGAATTACTATGGGCATTATTACATTCTAAATCCATTTTGCAGGTTTCATATGATTCATTGCCACCACCACCAAGGATCATGCAATCCAAGCATAGTTACTTAGTAGTTAATTATATTCACACCATCGACGCTTTTCTCCATGACCCCTAACTCGAATTCTAGCAATAGGACATGTGACCATTTATAGTTTCTTAAAATTAATTTTAATTTTGTTTTCTCTAACAATTTAGCAAAGAGACAAGGGGAATTTATCCACATCCATCCAATGTGTTATTTTTTTAGACATTTTTCTCGAATTTTTACAATGTAATTAAATTGTTTCGATTTAGTATTAAGAGAGAGGGTTTTAATGGATATCTTTAAGAAAAAATCTTAACCCCTAAACCAATGCGAGTGAATTATATCTCTTGTGAGCTAAAGAGTATTATTGTATTTAGGGTTTAAGGGTTAAGGTTCTCATTGTTTCCCTTTATGTATGTGTATATTTGTTTTATACAATCACTCACTTATAAGTTCCACTTTGAAAGTAGCCCCAAGGGTTAGCTCAATTGGTCTAGAGCCAGATGTGAGTTTATCATGCTTGTTGTTGGTCACGGGTTTAACTCTCTTGATTCCCTTGAGGCGAGGCCCTATAATCAAGGTAGACGATTTCCCCCGCTTGCCATCCATGGAACATGGGGAAGTATTCATAGGGTTTTCCGTGAGTACATTTCCTTGGAAAAAAACAAAAACGATTCCACTTTGGAGGCAAGTTTCTCATTGGTACATTTGTGCATTTTTGGGGGCAAGAAACTTTGAGGGGAGTTTGGCTCAAGATGTTGAAGTGCTTGCTTTTTTCGATATGTAAGATTGCTTAATAGAGCGGTTGTTGAAAGAACCTTGTAAGATTTAAATTAGTGGACATGGCAAGGTAAAAAATTATGTTGTCTGTGGGTGTTCAAATTATTAGCAGTGTTTCCATCGGTCACCGGTATTTTAGTTTCCAATGGCATCGTAACCAACACCAGCATATGAATCATTATTAGTATTTCATCAGCGAAATCTACATCATATGAGCCATCGAGATTAGTAATTGATATTCCCATAAGCATATGATTGATTCATAAGCCTTAGTTCCATTTGATTCATAATTCTCAGGTAGGATTTCATTCATTAGCCATCATTCCATTCAAAACAAAAGACCCAACTTCAATAGTTTATTTACATCCTTATCTAGGCCATAGCCACCAATAGCACCAACAACTAGAATTGGATCATCCATAAATGGAATTGTATTTTTTAGAGGGATAAGTAAATAATTGTACCAAATCCACATTTGAACAAGTGTTGCAGGGCAGCGTAGTCCCTGCCGGGTTGGAGTTGGAATAACATGTTATTGTTTTTTTACAAAAATGGTGCTAGTAAATGTTGGGGACAAAGCTCTATGATAAAGCCAATCACAAAATGTAAAATGTGCCAACACAGAAGCCACTCAGCCACCAGTTAAATGGGCATTCAGAGACAAACAAGTCAAGCAGCACAGTAGTAGCAACATTGTCAACTGAACACTTCCATATACCTGTTGCTCACTTGTTTTGACATTGTTAAAGTTTAAAGTAGACCTTACACTCGGTCAAGATTTTCACCATGACGGTACTAGGGTTAGTAGAGGGTATGGCTTATTCTTATTCAAGGACGTTGTTTCTTGATCCCAACACCCACAACATATAGTAGGTCAATCTCTACTATGTATTCTAGAGGAACGATGTTACTAAATGCAATCGATGAAACACTAGAAGTTGTTGTAAGTAACCACAATGGCCAAGATGGCTTCTTTTCCACTGAAGGATATATACGACTTCTTAGACCAGTACCAAATTAAATTAAATCACCTACATAAAACTTATGAGGGTAACTCCAAATGCCAGTAAAGAGGGTAAGTCCAATATCCAAATTCATGTGACATAGAAGAGTAACTACATAGACTCAAATGTCTCATTACCTACCCTCAATCATAAAATACATTTAGTCTCATCCATCAATATTTTAAAGCCAAAGGAATAAATTCCTAGAATTATGATGTTGTGGAGCTTTCCAAATTGAAACAATGATTCTGTTGAGACAACCACTCCTTGATATAGACAGGGTGATAACTGTGATCACAATTTGAGGCAACCACTCCCTGACATAGACATGGTGATAAATGTGATCTTCCTATCTTCCTAGGTGAACGATAGAGTAATTTTGTTACCAGCATCTTATTATGTGCAACAAGTTGTATTCAACACAAGACAAGTTGTTAAAGCACAATCTCAATCGAGAGATATGAAGGTCCTCCTTTGAAACACAACTTTTTAGTAGTAAATTCTATATCGAGTTGTAACAAGCCAAAAAAAAATTATAACCATATTTGAAAAAACACTTATTATATTCTAACATATAAAATGAGTAATAAAGAGTCGTTGAAATCCTCTGTAGAACGGTTCGACAACCTTGTGATCGAATTCTAAGTGATCAGATGCTTCCAAAAGAATATCTTATTTTGTTCGATCAGATTACAATTGGATGACCACTTGCCCAGAGAAAATAATATTCTACTCGCTATAAATTTATATCATCTTTGCGAATACACTGGAAATAGAGTCTACATCCTTTGAAAGTAAAGGATAATCGGTCCAAACTTTAAAATCTTTTATGGCCACTTGGGTGAATAGTGTAAGATCTTGAGGTGAGTCTCCCCTTGTTTGTCTCGAAGTGGTCAACGCCGAGCTAATCTTGTCGTAGATCCGACGGCTAGGAAAGAACATGAAGGATCCCTAGATCTACGGTCCCAGTCACTTCGCGGCTCTGGCCTTTGGGGGTTTTGGCTTTACTGCCACTCCATTCTCCCAAAGCAGGACTTCATCGAAGTACCATACACGGATCCCTCCTTCTGAGAGATCAGAAGCTTACACGGGGCTCCTACGATCTCCCATATCTACGGCTATCCTTACTTCATAACTTCGGCGTTTGTGGAGTTTGATGTTATAACATCTCCCTTCTCCCGAAGTGGAACTTCACCAAAGTCATCTCGGTGTACATCCAACCGTTGAGAGAACTTTCGATCATTCTTGATCGATGGTTTTTGTTACTTCACAATGAAAATTCGAATCTCGGTTAGCCGGTGAGACAGACCCCTCTACCCACTAGAGTAATCACCCATTGTCGGTCAACTTTTTCGATAACTGAAAATCTCAGTTACCTTCGGTCAGTTTATGACTAGTAGGGTCGACAATACCCCGAAGTCCTGGACTTTCGAAGCTCCGAAGCCAGAATGGATTAGCATAGGGTTCCTAGGTGTTGGTCATATGGGTCCTTCTAAACTCTCGTGAGTTAAACGCGAATCTCTTCATCATAAGGTTGTTAAGAACTTGGGCATGATATCTCGGTCGCACAGCAAGGAGTCTGAAGAAGATATCCTCTTCAGACCGACAGGGCCAGATTGACACAATGCTTTCTATCCCAGCCCTCCTACAAGTTTACATCCCAAGACACCTCAAAGGCTAAGTTGGGGCATATAGACGATCAATCAGAAGAATAAGTTCACAAAGAAGATAAGTGCATACACATAGCTTGATCATTCAATACAAAAACCATTCTTAGATGTATAAATACATGCATTCATCCATTATTCCATTTCAATGAACAAAGTATGAAAACACTTATTAGAACTAGAAGACGTGATGCGACTATTGAAAGGGGTGCATGTTTCCACCCAACCATAGGCTCAGTCACTCCTAACAGATTTACCACTGGCCACCCCTGAGCTAGACCACAATGCTCTGAGAGAGAATTCTTTCTTCCAACTCAGCAACAGTTAGGGACGGAGATTACTCTTCTCCTCCCATATGATCTTGGCAACGGGTTTTCTTTATACCAAGCAAGGAGGTCTGCCTGAGTACTTCCTCAGTCACTCATCATCCTCATTTATCAGCTTGTATCATAACCCTACTAGCCATTTTCTGTGACCTGAAAACGCTCGTTTCTCAATTATTTCTTGAACCAGAGAGTTGTAGACCCTCTCCTCTCCCTGCTTCTCTTCACAGGTCTTCATATGCCCACCACGCCTTCCTTTCTTGCCTTCGTCAGCAAGATTTTGTTTGGCCTGAATTCCCAGTTCGTGGTCAGGTCTGAAAGCCTTATAGATGGGTGCTCTGCCCCATCTCCTCATTAACTCTTGAGGGGGTCTTCCCACCTACCATCCTGACTGGTAATTCATTCTTGGGTCAGAGGACTGTTCTGATCCTAAACAATTAAATCCAGCAAGGTATTGGTTTGGTGGAGGTTATCTCAACCATTCTTGGTTCCCTCATCATCTCTTTCATAACATTTGTCGTCTATCTTGCCAAACCCCCCTTTCAGCAATTATGCAACACTTATCCATTTTCTATTAATAACAAAAATTACATTCATTGACCTTTTATACAAAGGTTCATCGAATGAAACATTCACACATATCGAGTTTTCCATATTCTCTTGGCCAAATATATTTATATTTACCAAATGGGGGAAATACGGGTGTTACATAGTCCAATTTGAATAATACAACAAGCTCATATATGTGAATTCGGACATCCAAGTGTATGACAACAACAATCACCTTTTTGATATCCTAGATGACCATTTCTATGTTTTGATGGACTTCTCTTGTGAGAAGACATGGAGTCACACTTTTCAATACAAGATCAGTTATTACTAGTAGTGTAGGTGCAGTGGCCTTCCGAATTAGGGTAGTTACATTCCCTCTACTTCAACATGGACATGTTTGTGTTCCATCCCAACAAGATGAACTATGACAGACTCCTTCAAACCTTGAGAGTCACACCTCCCATGCCCTTTGTAGAGTAAGACTGACTCAACATGTTCTCATCAAGGTGTACAATCCCATTCCCTTGGCCTATATCTCATATTGGCCATGCTCTTGTGCCACATGGAGAACATGGATTTGGAAAAAGTGAAAGTTGTTAATTACTACACTTTACTAAGTATTTTCATCTTTCCCTAAATTGGATTAAATATGCCTTATATATTTTGAAAAAAGTAACCTATATCTCAAATATGATGGTGGTGGTGCAGGGATCAAAGCCATGAAGGTACACAAACAAGGGGGGGAATATGGATAGAGGGAATACAAATATGTTGGTAAATAAGTGGTGGAATATATATAACAACTTGTCCTTTGATTTTGAATCGACTCATTCAATACTCAATGAGGAGATGCATTCTTAGCTACAATAGATGGCTGAAACACCTTACTTGCAGTTGTGATTTCTCAACAAAACCATTTAGTGTATCTTTCTCCTATTGCTTAGGTACTAGATTAAGATTATTAGATGGATAGAGTTGGAATATTATGTATTGTGACTCATTTGGTCGAAGTGGTCGTATGACATTCTTAGTGAAACACAATACATGAGAAAGTTTATGATGTGTGTTACAAGGGAGATGCTTTACCACTTGTAGTGTTATTATTTGACATACCATTAATGGAAAATAATGTTGGTATTTTGAGATGTTTGATTTAAATGCATTCACTACAATGTAGGGGTTTATGTGGTCTCCTCAAATTGTATTTTTAGGATATATCAATTATAAATTATTGATAATCTTTTTTCTAAGATGCAAAATCTAAAGAGAACTAATGCATTTGTTTGATTGTGAAATAAAGACATTTCTAATGGAAATTTGTTGCCTGAATAAAAATCATCATAAATCAACCTACACACAATTCTAAAAGTAATCACTTAACTAAATATGACACATCAGAAAACAAATCACATCCATCCCATTAAATAAAAACCCATTAATATTTCAAAACAACGAGAATTTAAATATAATTTTATAAATTTGTTTGATTGATATTAGATCAATGATTAATAATGAAAGATAACAATGATTCATTTACATTTAATTGCATTGAGAGTGGTGAGGTGCTCTACAACGCAATATGGGGGAGATGTGAGATGTAGTCACGTACATAATGTTTTTTTTTTGTAAGCTAAAACTTGTATTACCTCACAAACTTATTCCATACACAAGCTAGGGAACTTGGTACCTGGCCTGTCATTAATGGAAACTAGAGCCACAACCAGGGTCCATTGAAAGTGTTCAAAATTTCCTTATGAGAAAAAATCAAAATGACAAAGATTACATAAGCATTCTAAGGACTTGCAAGGTCTAAATCTCGTCAAAGTTAAAATGTAAATGCCTAAAGAACCATACATTGAAAATTAAGAGCATTTCTCAGAAAATAAAATATCATTAGTATCCGAAGTAGGTGGCCTCCACTCTGGAGCGAAGGTGAAAGGTTGGTGACACACTGGGCAATGAGAACAAGTAGGCTCACTTGAGAGGGAGTAGAGAAGAGCATCCATCTGTCGATTGATTTTTTCTTGGCAAAATTGTTGGTCAGAGACAACCCCACACAATTCAAAGATACGTTGGAGTTGTTCATCTGTTAGACGACGCAAAGAGTGATCTTCCATGCTGGAAGGACTGGAGTCGGGTTCGTCGGATATTTCCTGAACTAGATCTGGGTTCACCAAAGGTATCTCCTCTATCATTGGGAATCCCCAATTCCCCTCAGGTGGATTCCATTTCATCCTTTTCACAAGGTCTAGTGTTGGAACATTGTCCATGTGCAACAATGGGTAGTCCTGGAATTCCCTCACCACAACTAGAGGGTCATGAGTCTCTGCATTGTTGTTGTCTGCTCCTGAATTTATCTTTGTAGAAGGTTGACGAGACAAAGAAGATTGAAGAGAAGGATTTGAAAGATGAATCTGATTGGCTAGGTAGTGGTAGTAATCTGGACCACGCTTAGCTTTGCCTCTTTCTCTCGGCATGGCGGTAAATAAGAAGAGGATGACAGGGTGGTAAACAAAGAGGCGAATGGAGGGAAGGGCCAAGTATAATTGCACCGAGCAGGAAGGAGGGACAATGTAACGCCCTGTTTCCCCCAGATTGTAAATATAACTGAACTGGCCAAGGACTATGGCAAAACTCGTAAGCATGAATATGTGATGTAAATGATAAATTGAATATTATTGAATTATTGCAGAACTGCTGAGAGGGGATGTGCGG
>ML785482.1:565637-586080 GCA_009831015.1 Picea engelmannii
CGATAGAGGAAAGTGTTGACCCCTTTGACCATCGAGGATCGGGGATTTGTTGTGTATGTGAATTGTGTTAGCGATAATCACGAACTCCCGAGTCGCGATATCCCGATTTCCGAAGAGGGAGATAACCTATGGGTAGCTATGGGACTGCGAACATATGGTAGCAGGTCCTGTGGATCCGGGAGCTGAACCAGGAGAGCTAATGCGTAGGGAGCACATCGGAATTTGGGGAAAAGCGAGTCTTAGAGGTGGATGAATTTCTTTTATCCTAGAAACCCCGAGTTCCAATATTGAACTAGGGATTGGTATTTCACTAATGCAAAAGGGTATGGAGGTTTCTCATGTATAGGAGATAATTACCAAAATTTTTTAAATTATGGTAGTGGGTGTGTTACAGACAAGGATCCAAAAGACCAAGATTTCGTTAGGAAGGGGAGGGGAAATAAAATGTCGAGCCATTGAATTTTCCATTAAAATGAAAAGAACATACATCAAATACCTGGTACTACGCTGACGAGAGGAGCGCGACCACTGATTCGACAAAGTAACATTCCCCATGGGCTGAGAATTGATGCAGAGTGTGTGAGTGTTAATGTAGCGCATCAGAATAAGGTTCAATGGAGATGTGGCGGAAGGTGATGAAATTTCAATTAGTCGCATGTAGGAATAGGTGGCACCTCATTCGGGGCCCCGTACATAATGTTACATTAAAAAATAATACAAAATAAATAATAATAATGAGAGTAGCGAGGTGCTACATCCACATATATGTATGTGACAACATCTAAAAAATTAAACCAATGCAAATCCATCTTAAACTTGTAGCTATCAAGCATCGAGAGGGATCAAATTTCTTAAGGTGTAATTTCTTTTATCATTTAATATGAAGGAATTAATACATGACATCGAATTAAATATGATAAAAAAAATTACACCTTAAGAAATTTGATCTCTCTTGGTGCTTGATAGATCCAGGTTTAAGATGGATCTACACTAGTAATTACTCACATTTATATAAATTAATAATGAATCTCAATAATATATACTATTATAAAAAATACTAAAACATGTGTATTAAAAAACCATTTTTAAATTTACTGTCGATAGATTAGTCCTAGTGTTTTATAAAATGACTAAACTAACTAGCAAAAAAGACAACAATTAATGATGAATTAAACTGGAAAATGTATTTAAAACCATGATTAGTAGTATATTTTCTACTCGTTATTTATCTAACTTGATTCGCTAGTATATTTAGTCATTATAAACTATTAGGATTATACTACTATTAGTTGGTTCTTTTAGTGACAAATTGTACTAGTGCAATAATAGTTACAAATAACATTGATCAATCTGAACCCTAATTATGTTATGAGCACAAAAAGGGAAAAACTTTGTTATACACTTGATAGATCCATGGTTAATATAAAGCTATACTAATTTATTATTTTATCCCATTGATGTGTATGGTTGAAAAGAATTAAAAAAAACTTGGCATACCTTTAATAGAAATAGAGTTAATATATTCTATATATATATATATATATATATATATATATATATATATATATATATATATATATATATATATATATATATATCATAGCATTGATGCACTCAATCTTACCCTTCTAATTGTTTAATTCTTGAAATCTTTCTCAAGGGACACAAATATTATAACATGCATGCTAATGCCTAGTAGTAGCTCTAGCTCCTCCCTTAATTATTAATCATCATGTCTTTTGTGCTAAAATATGCATAATGAGTTAACCAAGAGTATAACTAGCATAACCCCTAAACAAGGGAATGGGAATGTCGTGGTAATGGGAGGTTTGCATATTATTATTTTTAATTGGAAACATTTTAGAAGTGAAGTTAGATATATTTGTATATAGTTTTTTAGAAAGTATATCTTTAAAAGACGAATGAGAATACTGAAATAAATTGGGAGATCAACGTGTAAGACGACGAAAAGTAAATTGGAGGATGGAAATAAAGGACAATGAAAGGAAGGAAGAGGAATATGATGGTGTGAGTGAAGTCCAATGGTGTGGTTGCAATTGAATTTCTCATCCTTAACCTCCTTTGACATTAATCATCCTCCAATTACATCGATTGTATGTACCATTGGAATTTCACAATTGCAATAATGGACATGGGAATGTAGGATGAGGGAAGGGGTTTGTGGCAGGATGAACAAACGTGACAATGGAAGAAAGAATTTGTTATTTTCAATGTATTTGAATTAGACATTGATAAGGAAATTATTGGTCTTGTCCTTAATTTCCCATGGAAACATTAGACTCAATTATGTAGAGGTATCAACATCATTGGAACGTTGTAGGACACTACAACAAAACATGCCATTAGTGCCTAGAATAGCGTCAGAATTTAGTGTATTTGAGTGCATGAATTGGGCTGATTGGATGGTGCAAAACCCGACGTTAAACGATGTGTTCAGTTGGGCGTCAGGTTTAGCGGAGGGTTTAGCGCCTAGTTTAGCACCTGGTTTAGTGCCTAGTTTAGCACCTAGTTTAGCTCCTGATTTAGTGCCTAGTTTAGCTCTTGGTTTAGCACCTAGTTTAGTGCCTAGATTAGAGTCTACGGTAGCACCTAGATTAGCACCTAAAATAACATTGGAATTGGTAGGTTGCTCCTATTTTAGCGCCTCTTTTAGCTCATGGTTTAGCACCTAGTTTTGCTCCCAATCATGCTTCATGTTTTGCTTCTAGTGTAGCATCGAAAATAGCTTCTAGTTTGACTTCCAAATTAACGCCAAGATGTGTTTCCATTATTTCATCTTTTTTTGCTTCTAAAATTGCTTCCAATTGTACTTCTTTGTTTGCTACCTGAATTGCTTCTTTTTTTTGCTTCGTAGGTAGAGCTAAGGTTTGATTTTGGTTTGGCTTCCATTGTTGCTTCCATTTTTGCTACCAAAAATTCTTCTTTTTTGCTTCCAAAGTGACACTAGGTTTTGCTCCTTAATTAGCACTGACGTTTGCTTCCAGAATTGCTTCCTTGTTAACTCCATGGTTTGCTTCCTTTTAGTTCCAAGGTTTGCTTCTTTTTTAGCGCCTGGTTTCGCTTCTTTTTTAGGTCAAGGGTTTTCTTCCTTTTAGTGTTGGGATTTGCTTCTTAATTAGCATCCAATTTTTCTTCTTGTTAAGCAACCAATTTAACTTTCTACTTAGATCCAGAAATAGCTCAAAGTATGGCTTCAAATTTAATGTCGATTTTTACTTCCATTTTAGAGCCACATTTTGTTTCCATTTTAACAACTCATGTTGCATCCCTTATAGCTTCCATTTATTAATTTAACTTTTTTTTATTTCAATTTAATTAGTTAAATATATCATGCCTCTTAAAAAAATTATATTATTATAGAGTAAGTCATATTTCATTTGAAGTATTTAATATGATATCTTTTATAAAGAATTTTTAGAGAAATGGACATCCATACAAACTAACAATATCATTATACTTATTAAATCTCTATCTAAATAAAATCTACAACATACAGTATATATAAAATAACAAGATAATGATTATAACATGATCATCATATATAGTTAAAACTAGTCAAATATAGCAATATTAGATAAGTATCATGTGAAACAACTTATATCTTTAATATTGATAAGATCATTATCATATATAACTACAACAAGTGAAAGTCAAATATGACAATAGATCAATAACATGTCATAATGATACATGGCCAACGGTCGACGTAATTCAAAATGATATATGTCCAAATGATATAAGTCAAAATGATAAATGATGTAACTCAAAATGATACATGTCAAAATGATACAAGTAAACATGATAGTAAACATGAAAATAGGCATCATAACGATATATCAGCAATGATCCATGATGGAGTCTATATGATCAATGTCACTGTCTACTACCAACAACTAGGTCATCATCATCATCATCTTGATCATCATCAATGTGGTCATCGCCGTCGTCATTCACAGTGTCTTTTGCATCTTCCTCCTCCTCCTCATCTCCCATGTCTGTATCAGACCCATTATAATATGGATCTATCTCATGAGGATCAACTGGATCTTCTGGAAGACTCGTGTTCTGCAAAAAAGAACATTCAAATGAGAAGTTATTATTTATTTCATGCAATATTTAATTTTTGTGTTATATTTCTAATATTATAATATATGAAACGAAACCATAATCAGATTGCATCATATCAAAGTGCACATACCATAATAAAATTTCAAATAAATTACAAATAAGATGTCATTGCAATGATGTAAAACGTGCAACAATTCCAATAAACATTAGTAAAGATCGTAAAAAAATTGTTATACATTTTAACTATCAACTATAAATTCTATCACATAACTGTAAGTGCCAACCCTCTCCATTTTGTGCTATATATGATTATGTTTTCCTACAAAATCCTTTGAGAGTTAATTGGTCTATATATCTTCTCTTATATTTCACAAATAAATATTTTTCTAGGACATTTTGGCACTGTAATATGCTTCAAAGGTCCTTTGAGAATTAACTAGTTTATAGGTAATTATGAAGATGCTCTCGATACTCATTCAACTATACCACATCCAAATGTCAATCCCTCTAAAGAAAAAATTCAATACATCAAGCCCTAAAGGGTTGAAAATTATGACAAAAATGTAATAAAAGGTGTCAAGGTGTATTGTCTTGCCATGTCATGGCATGCTTTGCCATTCCATGTCTTGTCTTGCCTTGCATTTCCTTGCCATGCCTTGTCATGCCTTACCTTTCCATTCCATGCCTTGCTATGGTATGGTATGCTTTTCCATGCCATGCCTTTCCATACCATGCCTTGCATGCCATGTCTTGCATTCACTCGTCATGCCTTGTCTTTCCATACCATGCCTTGCCATGACTTTCTTTGCCATGCCATACAATGCCTTTCCATACCATGCCTTTCCATACCATGCCTTTCCATACCATGCATTGTCTTTCCATCACATGTCTTTCCATACCATTCCTTGTCATGCCATGCCTTTCCCTTTTCCCTACCATGCCATGCCATGTCACCTAGTCCATGCCTAAACAAGCTTGAAAGGTCTCACGGAACTCAAAAATGTTGCTCCATTAGGTTTTTATGCCATGAGGAGGAATTGGCCAAGAGTCCTTAAAATGGTTTGGGATGCGACTTGCAACTGGGTATAAAACGAAAACCGAGACTCGTATTGAGGAACCGTCAACTCCGATGGATTACTGGGATAGGATTTCATTTAGAGCACCCCTCACTCTCGGTTTCCATGACTCGAAAGTTTCTTTACTTATTGATTTCGAGAACTAGTGTTTTGCTCAGTTTGAAGCAATGCAACATTTAGATTAAGGGGTCCAATTTATGAAACCATGTCTCGGGACCGGATGGACAATGTGGTCACCTAGTCCATTCCCAAACAAGCTTGCAACATCTCACAGAACTCAAAAATGTTGCACCGTTAGGTTTTTATCCCCCAAGGAGGTATTAGCCAAGAGTCCCCAAAATGGTTTGGGATGCAACTTGCAACTGCGCATATAAAGAAAAATGAGACTTGGATTGAGGAACTGTCATCTCCGTTGGATTCTTGACATATGATTTTAGCTAGAGCACCCCTCACTCATGGGTCACATGCCTCCAAAGTTGTTTTTTTCATCGATTTTGAGAACTAGGGTTTTGCTCAGTAAGAAGTAATGAAGCATTTGGATTTAGGGGTCAAATTTATGAAACCATGCCTTGGGAGTAGATGGACAATTTAGTCACCTAGTCCATGCTTAAATAAGCTTGCAACATCTCTCAGAACTAAAAAATGATGCTCTGTTAAGTTTTTATGCCCTGAGGAGGAATTGGCCAAGAGTCCTTGAAATGGTTTGGGATGCGACTTGCAACTGGGAATAAAGAGAAAACCAAGACTCAGATTGAGGAAACATCAACTCTAATGGATTAATAGGATAGGATTTCAGCTAGAGTACCCCTCACTCCCGAGTGCCATTCCTCGAAAGTTGTTTTTTTCATCGATTTTGAGAACTGGGGTTTTGCTTAGTAAGAAGCAATGCAACATTTGGATTTAGGGGTCCAATTTATGAAACCATGCCTTGGGAGCAGATGGACAATGTGGTCACCTAGTCCATGCCTAAGCAAGCTTGCAACATCTAATAGAACTCAAGAATGTTGCTTCGTTAGGTTTTTATGCCCTGAGGAGGAATTGGCCAAGAGTCCCTGAAATGGTTTGGGATGCGACTTGCAACTGGGCATAAAAAAAAAACCGATACTCAGATTTAGAAACCTTCAAATCCAATGGATTACTGGGTTAGGATTTCAGCTAGATCAACCCTCACTCCTGAATGCCATGCCTTGAAAGTTGTTTTTTTCATCGATTTTGATAACTAGGGTTTTGCTTAATAAGAAGCAATGCAACATTTGGATTTGAGGGTCCAATTTATGAAACTGTGCCTCAGGAGTAGGTGGACAATGTGGTCACCTAGACCATGCCTAAAAAAGATTGCATCATCTCATGGAACTCAAAAATGTTGCTCCATTAGGTTTTTATGCCCCGAGGAGGAATTGGCTAAGAGTCCTTGAAATGGTTTAGGATGCGACTTGCAACTAGGCATAAAACAAAAAACCAAGACTCAGATTGAGGAACCATCGACTCTAATGGATTATTGGGATAGGATTTCAGCTAGAGCACCCCTCACTCTTGGGTACCATGCCTCGAAAGTTTCTTTAGTCATTGATCTCAAGAACTAGTGTTTTTCTCAGTTTGAAGCAATGCAACATTTGTATTAAGGGGTCCAATTTATGAAACCGTGCCTCATGAGTGGATGGACAATGTGTTCACCTAGTCCATGCCTCAACAAGCTTGTAACATCTCACAGAACTCAAAAATGTTGCTTTGTTAGGTTTTTATCCCCCAAGGAGTTATTGACCAAGAGTCCCCAAAATGGTTTGGGATGTGACTTGCAATTGGACATATAATGAAAATTGAGGAACTGTCATCTCCATTGGATTCCTAGCATAGGATGTCAACTAGAGAACTTCTCACTCCCGGGTCCCATGCCTCGGAAGTTTTTTTCATCGATTTTGAGAACTAGGGTTTTACTCAGTAAGAAGCAATGCAACATTTGGATTTAGGGGTCCAATTTATGGAACCATGCCTCGAGAGAGGATGGAAAATGTGGTCACCTATTCCATGCCTAAACAAGCTTGCAACATCTCACAGAACTCAAAAATGTTGCTGCATTAGGTTCTTTTTCCTTGAGGAGGAATTGGCCAAGAGTCCATGAAATGGTTTGGGATGTGACTTGCAACTGAGCATAAAACAAAATCCAAGACTTGGATTGAGGAACCGTCGACTCCGATGGATTACTACGATATGATTTCAGCTAGAGCACCCCTCACTCCCAGGTTCCATGCCTCAAAAGTTGTTTTACTCATTGATTTCGAGAACTAGTTTTTTGCTCAGTTTGAAGCAATGCAACATTTGGATTAAGGGGTCCAATTTATGAAACTGTGCCTCAGGAGCAGATGGACAATGTGGTCACATAGTCCATGCCTAAACAAGCTTGTATCATCTCATATAACTCAAAAATGCTGCTTCGTTAGGTTTTTATCCCCCAAGGAGGTATTGGACAAGAGTCCCCAAAATGGTTTGGGATGTGAGTTGCATATGGGAATATAACGAAAATCGAGACTTGGATTGAGTAATCATCGTATTCATTGGATTCCTGGCATAGGATTTCAGCTAGAGCACCCCTCACTCCCAAGTCCCATGCCTCGGAATTTTTTTTTCTTCGAATTTGAGAACTAGGGTTTTTCCCAGTAAGAAGCAATGAAACATTTGGATTTAGGGGTCCAATTTATGAAAGCATGCCTCAGGAGTGGATGGATAATGTGGTCACCTAGTCCATTCCTAATCAAGCTTGCAACATCTCATGGAACTCAAAAATGATGCTTTGTTAGGTTTTTATGCCCTGAGGAGGAATCAGTCAAGAGTCCCTGAAATGGTTTGGGATGTGACTTGCAACTAGGCATAAACCGAAAACCAAGACTTGGATTGAGGAATCGTCAACTCCGATGGATTACTGGGATAGGATTTCAGCTAGAGCACCCCTCACTCTCAGGTGCCATTCCTTGAAAGTTGTTTTACTCATTGATTTCGAGAACTAGTGTTTTACTCAGTTTGAAGCAATGCAACATTTGGATTAAGGGGTCCAATTTATGAAATCATGCCTCGAGAGCGGATGGAAAATGTGGTCACCTAGTCCAGGCCTAAACAAGCTTACAACATCTCACGGAACTCAAGAATGTTGATTCGTTAAGTATCCCCCAAGGATGTGATGTCCATAATTGATTGGGGTTGGTCCTCTTGTGTGAGGTCAACCACATCTTATGTTTGTTGAGGGAATCACTTGTGCTTCTATGCTTGGGTGGGGAAAAAATGGTGATGGAATGGTTGCATCATGGATCATGAAATACTTAGAATTTTATGGGAGAATCATCATGAAATACTTAGAATATGCTCAATCTTGCAATGTCTATCAAGGAACTAGGAAACCATCTTGTAGGGATGAAATGTTGTTACACCTGGTAGTTATGCTACAACCATTAGAAAAATCGGTAGTAACATTAACAACCCTAGGCGCTCAATTTAGATAACAACGATAACATAGATGCATGATGAAGAAATCTCAATAAGGCTCTTAGTATCTCCTGTTGGAAATAACAATATGAGGAACTTACACTCTTGAAACTAGGTCTAATATGTACATATAAGCAACATGTTCACTGTTTCTTATGGTGGGTCAAACCTATCTTCAATTTACCTATCATATGTGCTGGTAAAGTGCATGATTAGGTGTCGATTCATGGGCTAGGATATGTTTATCCCAGAGTTGGGCACTTCATTTGGGGAAACCAGAAAAAATTGAATCAAGGGTGAGCCAACAAGTGTTGTACAAGCTTGTTGGTCCCTTCATTTTGATGGAGGACATGTTGGTACATACTCAACATACAAAGAAATTTGAGTTGCGTCACACATAATAAAGATTGTAAATTCAATAAAGAGTATCATAGATGGTTGTATCCATGAACAATGATATTAGGCATGAATTTAGGTGGCTAAAGAAGTAGAGTGGTGTAAGGTGGCTAAACAGACTTGTGATAGCTTATGGAAGTCTGTTATGCTGCTTGGTTTGTATGTTATGCCCTAGGACCAATTTGGCCACATGTCCATGAATGGCTTGAGGAGGCGAGTTGCAACTTGTGATAAAACTCAAATCGGGACTCGGATGCACAAACTGTCAGTTGTATTGGATTAAGAACATTGGTTTTTAGCTAGTGGGGCCCCTATGTTGTCATTTCGTTGACCAAAAAACCATTTCTTGGAGTATCTCTGACACTAGGGTTTTGGTCAATGAGGCATAGTGCAATTTCTGAAGAGGAGGTTGATTTTCAAGAACACTCTGTTGGGCATTTTAGGATAGTGTAGTTGCATGGGCCTTGGACAAATAGACTTGCGAGAGCTTACATAACTCTGTTATGTTGCTCAGTTTGGATTTTGTGCCCTCGTACCAAATTGGCCTCATGTTTTTGAATGGCTTGAGGAGGCGAGTTGCAACTCGCGATAAAAATCAAACTGAGACTCGAATGCATGAACCGTCAGTTGCATAGGATCCAGAGCATCGGGTTTCAACAATTGGGGCTCCTATGCTATCATTCCGTCGACTAGAAAATCGTTTGTTGGAGTATCTCCAACACTAGGGTTTTGGTCAATGAGGCATAATGCAATTTCTGAAGAGGAGGTTGATTTTCAAGAACACTATGTCGGGTATTTTTGGATAGTGTATTCACGTGGGCCTTGGCCAAATAGACTTGTGGGAGCTGACAAAACTCTATTATGCTACTCAGTTTGGATTTTATGCTCCCAGACCAAATTGATCACATGTCCCTAAATGGCTTGAGGCGAGTTGCATCTCACGATAAAATTAAAACCAGGACTCGGATGCACGAACCACCAGTTGCTTTAGATTCAAAGCACTGGGTTTTAGCTAATGGGGCCCCTATGTTATCATTTCATCGATCGAAAAACCATTTGTTGGAGTATCTCCGGCACTAGGGTTTTGGTCAATGAGGCATAGTGCAATTTCTGAAGATGAGGTCGATTTTCAAGAACACTCTGTCGAGCATTTTTGGCTAGTGTAATTGCATGGGCCTTGGCCAAACAGACTTGCGGGAGCTTACAAAACTCTGTTATGCTGCTCAGTTTCAATTTTATGCCTCCGGGCCAAATTAGCCACATGTCCTTGAATGGCTTGAGGAGATAAGTTGCAACTCGCGATAAAACTCAAACCAGGACTTGGATGCATGAACCGTCAGTTTCATTGGATCCGTAGCACCAATTTTCAACTATTTGGGCTCCTAAACTATTATTTCGTCGACCGGAAAACTGTTTGTTGGAGTATCTCCAACACTAGGGTTTTGGTCAATGAGGCATAGTGCAATTTCTAAAGAGGTCGATTTTCAAGAACATTGTGTCGAGTCTTTTTGGCTAGTGTAGTCGCATGGGCCTTAGCCAAATAGACTTGCAGGAGATGAAGAAACTTTGTTATGCTGCTCGGTTTGGATTTTATGCAATGGTATGGTATGGTATGGTATGCATTGTATGGTATGGTATGGTATGGTATGGTATACATTGGCAATGGTATGAAAAGGCAATTGAAAATTATGCATTGGTAATGGTATGCATTGCATTGCCATTGTATGGTATGCATTGGTATGGTATGGTATGCATTGGCAATGGTATGCAAAGGCAATGGCAATGGTATGCATTGGAAACTTTATGCATTGGAAATGGTATGCATTGCCTTGCCATTGTATGGTATGCATCGGTATGCTATGGTATGGTATGGTATACCATTCTTGTTATGCATGGTATGGTATGCATTGCCTTGCCATTGTATGGTATGCATTGGCAATGGTATGGTATGGTATGGAAATGGTATGGTATGGTATGGCATGGTATGGTATGCATTGGCAATGGTATGCAAAGGAAATGGAAATGGTATGCATTGGTATGGTATGGTATTGGACACATTAGCAATGGTATGCAAAGGCAATTGCAACTTTATGCATTGGCAATGGTATGCATTTCCTTGCCATTGTATGGTATGCATTGCCTTGTCATTGTATGGTATGCATTGGTATGGTATGGTATGGCATACCATACCATTGCCTTGTATGGTATGGTATGCCATTCATGTTATGCATGGTATGGTATGCATTGCCTTGCCATTGTATGGTATGCATTGGCAATTTTATGGTATGGTATGGTATGGGATGGTATGGTATGCATTGGTATGCATTGGCAATGGCATGCAAAGGAAATGTCAATGGTATGCAATGGTTTGTATGGTATACCATTTCCTTGTATGGTATGGTATACCATTCGTGTTATGCATGGTATGATATGCATTGCCTTTCCATTGTATGGTATGCATTGACAATGGTCTGGTATGGTATGCATTGTATGGTCTGGTATGGTATGCATTGGTATGGTATGGTATGGTATGCAAAGGCAATGGAAATGGTATGCATTGGCAATGGTATGTATTGCCTTGCCATTGTATGGTATGCATTACCTTGCCATTGTATGTGTTAGCACAGGAATTTGCATCAACAAATTTGGTCAATTGTGCAGCACTATGGTCAATTATGCAGCATAATCACGCTTTTGCAGTGACATGGAATTTTTGTAGCGCCTGTGAGTTTCATAGTGCCACACAACACCAATTTCACCAATGCTAAAAGGTTGGAATTTGGGGCAAATTTTGGGTTTTCATAGCGAATTTGGCTCAGGTTTATATCAAAGTTGTTATGAATTTTGGCAAAAACTATTGGGTCTGAGGCCAAATATCCAAGTCCACAAGCCAAGTACCCAAGAGCTACACCATATCAAATCCCATTGCACAAGGCAATGCGCACAAGCACAACTCACATGGAGGAGGAGCCCATAAGGGGTGTTTCTTATGCACTACCCATCGAATGAACTTGAGGGCACTTGGAAATATAAACATTTTCAAATATCTATCGATTATTCATGTGGGATATAGCCTGGAAAAACAAATGCACAAGTGTCATAGAAACATTTGGATTCTTTGCACAAGAGCTAACATCTTGACAACGTTCATACCATCCAATTGTTGAACAAAATACCGCTTGACACAGCATGAGATGACACGAGGAGGGAGAATCAAAGCCGATGCATATATGTTGTCTAAAACACCACATCATTTAGATCGTGATTGCAGTTCATATGTATAAAATCAAAAATCGGAATTGGTGGTGAATGTCTTGTTGTTGATTTTGTTTCATGGTATGATGTCTGCATGGATGTCAACGATAATGATCAAAAGCATGTGAGAAAGAGGCATGAGTTCCCAGCCCTAATGTTAAAGCAATTGTTTGATTGCCATTTTGAATATTATGACAACATTGTAACTGTGCTAGAGGTCCTTCAAGCCTCCAAGTTGAGCCAATTTCCAAGGAGATAATCGAGAGAGTTCTTTTTGTAGCATATTTTCTTCATTTTGCAAGGAGAAATTTTGAGGTTGTGATGTGACTAGGGTTGTGTTTAGATCTACAGAGTTCTATAATTCAAAGTGTGGCACATTGGAAACATTTCCAGATATGAATTTCCCCTGAAAGCTCTACTTAGGGTTTTCATGGATAGAAAGTGTCTAGGCAGCGTTCACATGGAGGAGCAGTGAGTCAAAGTTCCATGGCATGAATTATCAGAGGGAGTCCAAATTGTTGATGTGGTAAGAATTTATTGTCTGTTATTCCATGACTGGAGTAGCAATGGTATACTATACAATGTGTACAAGGTGATTGGGTTTGTTATGGTAAATGATGAAAGTAATACATAAACACATTCCACAAAACACATGCCCTCCAACTATTGACTGGTAGAATGGTTAAAAGTGAAGGAATTGCAAGTGCAAGCCTTGCAGGAATTGATACCTTGCATTGCTAAGATATTTTCAGCAGTAGGAGTTGATGGCTCAACATGATGGCCACTTCAAGATTTGGAGGAGTTACTAGAGGTGTTGATGACAATTACAATAATAACCAAGGGAAAGGGTTGAAGAATGCCATATCAATCTCTAATTATATGTCTCTGGCACGGAAAGGAGCTAGCGCCCGAATTTAAATGTAATGATCTAGTGCATTGGCACGTGTAACTTTATCTTCCTTATGCAAATAATGTAAATGTAATGATCTAGTGTGTTGGCACATGTAACTTTATCCACCGTGAAAATAAATTCAAGTTGCCTAACTCAGTTGTAAAAGTCGAATTGCATGTTTGGTCTGAGTTGTCAAACTCACATTGTAAAAGAAAAATTGTATTTCTAGTTTGAGTGGTCAAAGTCAAGTTGACAAGTCGAGTTGCATGTTGCATGTCGAGTTGCATGCATGTCAAGTTGCATGTTGGGTTGGCATGCCATGCATAAGCCAAGTCTCAAGGGTGAGTTGGCATGCAAAGTTTAGTAAAGTCAAGTTACTAATTCGAGTTGAGTCTAGTTGCAAAAGACATGCAGGCTCCTAATTTAAGTCCACTCTCCTCTCATCTCCACGCCTTTATATACAGATCTTGACCTCCTCTTCTAAACACACTTGTTATGCAATGCAGAGTGTAGAAGACAGGGCAATGAAGGAGTCGAATAGTGTTGGCTATCTCAGTAATAAAGGACAACGAATATTGTTGTGTATATCAACAGTAAAGGACAACGAATATTGTTGTGTATATCAACAGTAAAGGACAACGAACAATGTTGTCTATATCATCAGTAAGGGAAAATGTGCATTGTTGTGTATATCAACAATAAAGGACATCGAACAATGTTGTCTATATCAACAATAAAGGACAATGAATAGTGTTGTTTATATCAGCTGTAAAAGTCAATGAAGTTTTGTTGTTTGTTGGTCATACAGTCATGTATTTTCATGGTGGATTATTGTACTTGATCTTTCATATTATTTGCAATAAAGGAAGATTGCTTGTTGGGGTTTTTCTCCCTGTATAGGGATTCCCCAGGGTAAATTATTGTGCATGTGTGGGATTCTGTTTGAGTACCTCTTCTACTTCTTTTCATCATTTCGAATATACATTTTGTTGGTTGATAAATCAAATTCTGTTTAAAGCGCTGAAGAATCTAATGAAATAATCCACGTATTAAATCAATCTCGATAATTTAACATTTATTGGTATTGGTATGGTATGGTATGGTATGGTATTGGTATGGTATAGTATGGTATTGATATTGGTATGGCATTGATATTGGTATCATATTGGTATGCATATCATTGCCAATGCATGGTATAGTATGGTATTGGTATGGTACGATATTGGTATTGGTATTGGTATGCATATCATTGTCAATGCATATCATTTCCATGCAATGGTATGGTATTCGTATGGTATTGGTATTGGTATGGTATGGGATTGGTATTGGCATTGGTATGGCATGGTATGGTATTGGTATTGGTATTGGTATTGGTATGGTATGGTATGGTATGGTATGGTATTGATATTGGTATGTGATGCAGGAGCATTGCTCCACCTCAGCACGTGCCAGCTAATCAAGAACATTTTCACGCATTCAATAAGGAGAGAGGCGAAAGTCCTCTCATTTTGCACTTGAAATTTGAAATGCAATGAAGGCAATTAAATGTTGTCAGGCTGGAAGAGCCAAGTTGTGCTTTCACATCAGTTGTAGATGAGGTCGCCTTAAGTGGCTAACGGTAGGAAGGATCTAGATCTGATTTGGACTAGATTTCCACTCATTATAATTGGCCTCAATAGATAGGCATTGTAATGGTGATTAGACACCACTAGTGTAGCTTGGAGAGAAAGCTCGTCGAGCCCATATTGTATAAGGATTTTTCATCATACGCTCAATAGAGGTGGTTGAGAGGTTGTTGAGAGGCTGAAGTTTGATGGTAAATCATTGTAATCCAGTAGGAGAGTTGAGAACCGAGACTCAGTTGCAGTCCGGACTCATACACTGTAATTAACATTCAAATTAATACAAAAGAAGCAGTTTTTCCTAAATATGATTATGTGTATGTTACTTTGTATTTAATGAATGTTATGTGTGTTTGTGAATGCTTGTTGTAAATGTATGTTAGGTTTCATCTGCAGGGAGAAAGATATAATTCTCTATCTGTGAGTTGTAGGATTGTTCTGAGTTCTTTAGGCTAAGTGCAAGGAGTGCACAACAGAGTGTTGAAACTCTGTGAGACAACGCAAAGAGTGTGTATCTAAACTCTTTCGAATCAGAGGAGAACGTGCCAGGAGGGCACACTAGAATAATTCACATATTCAAAGGAGAACCTCAAGGTTATTGAATACCTTAGAGGAAGTTCTATGTAGGAGTGAGCGTAGAATAGAGTTGTTGAAGACTCCGTAAGAACTCTGCCAGGAGGGCATTGAGCAGGTGTAAGTGTGCACAGAACCAACACGTTTTGAAGTGTTGGAGAAATCGAGGAAAACCTGGTGTTACTGAACACTCTGTGGGAAGAAACTCTGCAAGTGTGCATGGAGTAGGTGTAAGAGTTTGTTTGGTAAGCCTGAAGGATTTCAGGAACCAGCTGGAAGACTTGTGCAAGGAGTGCATTAGGCTAGCACTTAGATAAGTGTTGTGGGGAGTCGTCTGAAGGCTTAATCAAGCATAAGGAGGGAACCAAAGACAAAGTAAGTTCACCTTACAAGCTCAAGAGGAAGAGCATCGAGTTGCTAGGAGGGCACCAGAAAGTTATTGGAAGGATGCAGGAGGGCCGAGAACCTTAAGGGTTTGAGCCAAGCGCGAGCTCAGAATAATAAGCGTCATCGAGTGTAGAGTTCTGCAAGGGGTGTAGGAGGTCGAGAACAGTCCAAGTCTCAGACAGAAAAAGTGCTAAGTGTGCACAGGAGTAAGGACTTGTCAAAGTCCCGAAGCCAAGCGAGAATGTCCATCATCAGAGAGAATACAGGTGACGAAAGATCAGGAGATTTGGGAGATAGAGTTTTGGAAGATTTGCATAGAGCAAAGGGTGATCTTCATGAAGCTTCGAAGAGCGGAGTGAATCTGGACCATCAGATTCAGAAGGACACGTGGAGGAGATCCACGTATTTGGGAGGAAGTGGTGCTCCAGAAGGGAAAAGGAGAGTAATGTGGAAAGACTCCCAAAGGCCGGAGTCCAAAGTCAATCACAGTCGTTGAATGTGGAAGTGACAAGGACCATTGATCCTCGCACCCATTTGTGTTCTTCGATTCAGAGTTAGGGGAATTAGGAGTTGGTGGCGGTTGAAATGGTTGACGCCGAAGTCCAAAGAGACTTCCATGGTTTAGCCTCGGGACATAGCCCGAGGTCATATGGGAGAAGGGGCCTAACACAGAGAGCTAGCGCCTGTCATCAACTTTCTTCAAAGGGGTCAAGAACAAGCCGCGGGTCTGGTAGAACCTGCACTTTTGGGAAAGAGGGACCTATGAAAATTGATTGGGTTCCAGCAGGAGATGAAGAGCCGATCTGGCTTAGAAATTTGAAAGATCCTAGACCGGGAGGTCACGCAGCCCCAGAAGGAGGAGAGAGGGGGGTGTGCATCAAGTGGTATCATATCTTGAAGTTGTTTTCAGGTAGCAGAGAGTAAATAAGGAGACAATTTGACTACATCGGGTAGTATCAAAAGTTCACCTGTGGACAAAAGGTGAAGGGAGACAGAGTGTGGTGCTCTGTAAAGATTGTTTCAGGGTGTGAAGCAGATGGTAGATAGCCAGGTGGGTTGAAGGTGAAGCAAGATGGCTATTGAAGGCCATAAGCACGGTCGAAGGGAAGATTGCTCGCAGAAGAGAAAAGCAGAAATTGACAAGGAGCTCAGTGAAATCCGAGCGGAGATGGAGAAGCTAGCACTGAAGATGCAACAGGAGGAAAGGGTACGCTGAAGATATGAATGGCCTATGAAAAGGAAATTCGAGTGGCCTACTCAGAAGTTGTTGGCCCGAAGGCAGTAACAGAGGTTAAAAAGGTGGCTAAGACATTCTAAAAACCCCAGTGATGAGGGAAAGAGATCTGTCAGAGGTCTTGTAGATTTCCAAGTAGGCAATGAGAAGGGATCGGTTGATCTCATAAACTACCAGGAGGGCAGAGGAGACTTCCCAATTTTCCAGGTGAGCAAGGGAGAAGAGATGAGCTCAACTAAGATTTCATGTTAGCAAGGGGTGGTCACAGATGGGAAGAAGGCAGAAGAAATGCCTAATCCATATGAATATTCATGTGGAACTACAAGCCATGTGAATGAAGACGATGAGAAGTTAAATACTTCCACCGCTGAGGAGAAGGATCAGAGGATCATTCTAATCATTGGGGGAATCGAAATATTCCTGCCAAGCTGCCAAGGAGATGCTAGCGTATATGTTGTAGGTGTAGCAATAGAAGGAAAACCAATGCCGACTGTCATGGAGGTGAAGGAGAAGATACTGAAGTCTACCCCAACAGAAAAAGAGGAGCACTTGAAGGACATGATCACTCAGTGGGAGATAGAGTTAAGGATGTTGGAGGATTGGTTGGACAGTCCAGAACCAGAAACTGGCTGCTAGGAGATAACCATGCGAGAGGAGGAAGCATACCAGTCTGAGGAACAACTTGAGGAGGCTGGAAGTATACCAACAGAGGGACTAACAGAAGACAACCTGTCAGGGAAGATAGTTGAGAAGCAACTAAAAGAGATGACTATGGGGTTGGAGTCTGCAACAGAGTGGCGATTCAAGGCTACAGATGAAGAGAACAACATGGGGGATCAGGATGATCTACCCATGGATAAAGAGGAGTTGTAGCTGAGCAGACTGCAAAGGAAGAACCAACCTATGGAGCAGCTGGAAGAGGTGATACAGGAGATAAGGGAGTTGATGTTGAGGTAAGAAAATGAAGCTGTCGAAAAGGAGGAGTTGAACAAAGGAGGACATGCACGAGCAGTAGGGAAATAGTAACAACAGCAAAGCAGGGGAGCAGGAGGACATCTCTAAGAGAAATTTTGGGATCCAGGAGGATTTCAACAGAGTTGGGAAGCTCATGAGCATGAGCTTATGAATTTTTTGAAGCAATGGAGTATGATGCAGGAGCATCGCTCCACCTCAGCATGCGCCAGCTAATCAAGCACATTTCCATGCATTCAAGAAGGAGAGAGGCGACAGACCTCTCATATTGCACTTGAAATTTGAAATGCAATGAAGGAAATTAAATGTTGTCAGGCTAGAAGATACAAGTCGTGCTTTCGCATAGGCTGTAGATGAGGTCACCTTAAGTGGCTGACAGTAGGAGGGATCTAGATTTGATTCGGACTAGATTTCCATTCATTGTAATCGACCTCAGTAGATAGGCATTGTAATGGTGATTAGACACCACTAGTGTAGCTTGGAGGGAAAGCTCATCGATCCCCTCTTGTATAAGTCTTTTGTATCATACGCCTAGTAGAGGTGGTTGAGAGGTTGAAGTTTGATGGTAAGTCATTGTAAGCCAATAGGAGAGTTGAGAAACGAGACTCAGTTGCAGTCTGGACTCATACACTGTAATTAACATTCATATTAATACAAAAGAATCATTTTTTCCTGCATATGATTCTATGTATGTTACTTTGTATTTAATGAATCTTATGTGTGTTTTTGAATGCTTGATGTAGATGTATGCTAGGTTTCGTCTATAGGGAGAAACATAGAATTATCTATCTGTGAGTTGTAGGATTGTTCTAGGTTCTTTAGGCTAAGTGCAAGGAGTGCGCAATAGAGTGTTGAAACTCTGTGAGCCAATGCAAGGAGTGTGTATCTGAACTCTTTCGAGTCAGAGGAGAACGTGTCAGGAGGGCACACCAGAATAATTCACATACTCAAAGGAGAACCTCAAGGTTAATGAATACCTTGGAGGAAGTTCTACGTAGGAGTGAGCATAGAACAGAGTTAATGAAGACTCTGTAAGAACTTCGCCAGGAGGGCATTGAGCAGGTGTAAGTGTGCACAGAACCAACACGTTTTGAAGTGTTGGAGAAATCAAGGAAAACCCAGAGTTACTGAACACTCTGTGGGAAGAAACTCTGCAAGTGTGCATGGAGTACGTGTAAGAGTTGCTTTGGTAAACCTAAAGGATTTCAGGAACCAACTGGAAGACCTGTGTAAGGAGTGAATCAAGCCAACACTTAGATAAGTGTTGTGGGGAGCCGTCTGAAGGCTTAACTGAGCGCAAGGAGGGTGCTAGAGACAAAGTAAGTTCGCCTTACAATCTCAGGAGGAAGAGCATCGAATTTCCAGGAGGGCACCATAAATTCCTTGGAAGGATGTAGGAGGGTCGAGAACCTTAATGGTTCGAGCCGAGCACAAGCTCAGAAGAATTAGCGTCGTTGAGCGTAGAGTTCCGCAAGGGGTGCAGAAGGCCAAGAACAATCCAAGTCTCGGAAAGAAAAAGTTCTAAGTATGCACATGAGTAAGGACTTGCTGGAGTCCCGAAGTCCCTAAGCCAAGTGGGAACATCCATTGTCAAAGAGAAGACAGGTGGCGAAAGATTAGAATATCCAGGAGATAGAGTTCCAGAAGATTTGCATATAGCAAAGGGCGATCTTCGCGAAGTCGTGAAGAGCGGAGCGAATCTGGACCGTCAGATATAGAAGGACACATGGAGGAGATCCACATATTTCAGAGGAAGTGCTTCTCTGGAAGGGAAAAGGAGAGCAGTGCGGAAAGTCTCCCAAAGGCCGGAGTCCGAAGTCAATCACAGTCGTTGACTATGGAAGTGACAGGAACCATTGATCCTCACACCCATATCTGTTCTTCGATTTGGAGTTCGAGGAATTAGGAGTTGGTGGTGGTTGAAAAGTCTGAAGCCGAAGTCCGAAGAGACTTTCAGGGTTTAGCCCCAGGACATAGCCCGAGGTCATATGGCAGAAGGGGCCTAACACAAAGAGCTAGCGCCTATCATCAAATTTATTAAAAGGGGCCAAGAACGAGCTATGGGTCTGGTAGAACTTGCACTTTGGGGAAAGAGGGACCTGTGAAAATTGATTGGGCTCCAGCAAGAGCCGAAGAGCCAATCCGGATTAGACATTTGAATGATCCTAGACCAGGAGGTCGCGCAGCTCCAAAAGGAGGAGAGAGGGGGGTGTGCATCAATATGGTATTGGTATGCATACCATTGTCAATGCATACCATTTCCATGCAATGGTATGAAATGGTATTGGTATTGGTATGCAATGGTATGCAATGGTATTGGTGTTGGTATGTGATCTAAAAATATGACGAAGACTTGATAAACTTGATTAAATTAAATTTTGCAAGTGAAATATTATGTGTTTAATGCAACCGGATCAATTTGCAACACATATTAAAGGATTACTTATGTAGAAATAAGCATAGACAGCATCAT
>ML785482.1:593038-633069 GCA_009831015.1 Picea engelmannii
GGGCTAAGCCCCGACCCACCCCCCTTTCCATTTAATACAAACCACAACCATAAATATATGCCAATACATATAGCTTACAAGGAACATGTTGTGGCCCAATGGTCGGGCGGTCGGACGAAGTCGTGGGTAAAGGGAGAGGTCCCAGGGTCGAACCCCACGGACTCTCCATACACCTTTTACACATAACCATTAAACCAGTAACATAGTGACACGTGGCGCCCAAAGATTGGGCCACGTGTCCACACATTATTCGCTGCCAGTGACACGTGTCGACACTGTATTCGTCCACAAACATCCAACCAACAATCGCCACATCATCCCTCTGCCACGTCAGCAAAAGGTACGGCCCTCCACGTGGCCATACGGACTGTACGGACAGGTACAGTCAGCATCCAATTTTGACCTGTTTGACTTGGCGGTCAAATTGCGATATCTCCTCCATACGGATTCCATTCGCGAAAATAAATATACCGCCGGAATCAGGAAAACGAGATGGACGCAATGGCACTGTTTTCATCTCAATCCGAGCACTTTGAAAATTGAGCAAATTTGATCCCCTGATCAGTATGCAATGGTATGGTATTGGTATGGTATTGGTATTGGTATTTTTATTGGTATGTAATGGTATGGTATTGATATTGGTATTGGTATGGTATGCTATTGGTATTGGTATGGTATGGTATTGGTATTGGTATGAAATGGTATTGGTATTGGTATGGTATGGTATGGTATTGGTATGAAATGGTATTGGTATTGGTATTGGTATTGACTATGCATAAGTGTATTGGCAATGCATATTGGTATTGGTATTGGTATTGGTATTGGTAATGCATATTGGTATTGGCAATGCATATTGGTATTGGTATTGGTATTGGAAATGCAATGGTATTGGTATTGGTATGCATATCATTTCCAATGCATACCATTGTCGTGCAATGGTATGCAATGGTATTGGTATTGGTATGAAATGGTATGGTATTGGTATTGGTATGGTATGGGATTGGTATTTGTATTAGTATGGCATGGTATGGTATGGTATTGGTATTCGTATGGTATGGTATGGTATGATATTGGTATTGGTATGGTATAATACGGTATTGATATTGGTATGGTATTGGTATGCATGTCATTGCCAATGCATACTATTTCCATGCAATGATATTGGTATGCAATGGTATGGTATTGGTATTGGTTTTATTATTGGTATGCAATGGTATGGTATTGGTATGGTATTGGTATTGGTATTGGCAATGCATAAGGGTATTGGCAATGCATATTGGTATTGGTATTGGTATTGGTATTGGCATTGGTAATGGATATTGGTATTGGTATTGGTATTGGTATTGGTATTGACAATGCATATTGGTATTGGTATTGGTATTGGCAATGGTATTGGTATTGGTATGGTATGGTATTGGTATGCATATCATTTCCAATGCATATCATTGCTAATGCATACCATTGTCATGCAATGGTATTGTATTGGTATGCAATGGTATGGTATTCGTATGGTATTGGCATTGGTATGGTATGGGATTGGTATTGGTATTGGTATTGGTATGGCATGGTATGGTATGGTATTGGTATTGGTATGGTATGGTATTGATATTGGTATTGTATTGTTAACACTGAGTAAATTGTTGGGCTGAAAAAACAATCTACAAAGGTAACCTACAAACCAACTTTCAGACTGGAAACTAGCCTTTCCAATCTAGAGAGGGCTCTCTCTGAAATTTGATCTCTGATAGACAGGTTGATTTAAAAATATAGCTAGATTTAAAACTTTAAGATAATTTTTAAAGTTCTGCTGACAAAAGATAGTGCTTCTAGGGATATGGAGTCAACCCTTGAAAACAAAGAAAACAATGCTTGGTAGATAGAACTCCTCATAGGAACAAAGGCTACACAAGGTGATGAACTACAGTGTTTAGTTTGATCATGTGGGGTAAAAGAAGAAAGGAAACATACAATAGAATCAAAGCACCACAACGAATGAATTTTGATCTTAGTTGGGAAGATAGACAGAATTTAAATCGGTTCAGTCTAGAGCACCACTTAGATGAATTCTGGACTTTAAAATTTACCAATTTAAAAAGAAGAGAAGTGAAAATAAATATAAATACACAGGAAATACATACAAAGAAAGGTACAAGCTTCATATCATCACCATTAGAATCTTTTTCTTAAGGAACTCGGGACTTCTGCATTTGTATTTCTTTAGATTCATGAAATTACATAGAGGATCAAAATATCTATACTTTTTCCCATGCGCCCCCCCCTTTTTTACATCAAAATAGTCCCTATATATAGAAAGTAAAGTTACACTTAGCTGCTAGGAGTTGAACTACTATCTCCTAGAGTGATGGATCTGGTTGTTTTCAAAGGGAACAACAACCTCTACAAAAATGACCAAAAATAGGAAAACCGATCTGGCAATCATAAACTATCTGGTATGTTATTTACAATCATAAATTATTTTAGCAAATCACAATCATACGGTTGTGATGAATCATCATGTGTATTGTTGGACAACATTGTCGTTGTTGTGCAGTAAATTCTAGTTTCTGCTACATAAATGTTGGCTGCAAAATCTGCGCAGTGATTTCGCATGGTGGATCTTCATGCTAAGGTTGTGTGCGTGAATCCAGTTGGAAGCAGAGAATGGGATCATTCAGTTTGTTCGTAGCTTCCTTGTCCAAACTCACTTGCAGTTGTAAGGCCCTGTTTTTCCTTCTCAATGACAATTGTTGTCTTTTCAAATTCTTCACCTGTCTCAACAAAGCCTCATTTCTTTTCAATTTTGATTGAGCGTCAGAGAGAGTTGCACATGCATCATCAATAGTTGGTCTGCATTCCTTGAAATGTTCCATGATTCTTTCCTTTGATGTCATTTTTTCCTCCCTGAGCTCAATGATCATATCGTGAGCCTCTCTTAGCTGCTTTTTTAGCCAATTTATATTATGTTATCCTCATGTTGGTGAGGTAGGAAATCTCTGACCTGATTGACTCTGTGATGTCAGTGTTTCGAGAATTTTTTTTGCTAGCTGCCTTCTCAATTATCTGTTTTCTTGATAGAATTGGGCTATGACGTGTTGAGATTTCTTTAGTTGTTGTTTCACCTCCTTAGTATTTGCATCTTCCTAACCTAACTCCACTTGATTTTCATCAATTCCCTGGTTTGCACATTCAACAAGCTCTAGCTGAATTGTGGGTATGGGAAATCTCTTGGCAAAGGGCCTGGTGCACGGTTTACTGGGAGCTTGGATCTCCTCATTTTCATCAGTAAATATTAGCTTGATTCTCTTTTAGGATGTTGGTTGACTGAGTGATGAGTCTTCCATTTCTTTTCCTTTTCTTCTTTCAACAACATTTCCTCTTCTCACCTCTGAACTGTGAAGTGTTGATTTCTCAGCAGATAAAGGAATGTCTCCTTTAGGGTCTTTGGGAATGTTTGTCGAGATCAAAAAGGAATTCTATTCCTTGTTCAAATTTCCCAGCTCTTCGACCACCAACATCTTAATTAATGAAAAATGGAATAAGTTGTTCTCTGGTTGGTCAACTTTGGCTTGGACATTGTCTTCCATCTTTCCCAGGCTTCGACACAAGAAGAAAGGTAAGTTTAAGGGATTTCTCCCTGTGAAATGCATCAGTAGCCTGATGTGGTATGGATGCACCTTGTCGAATCTTCCCTCACAGGTGAAGTACTTCATGATTATCTTCAAAAGTTTCTCAAAAGGTTCCAGGAGATACTTACTAGGAATGTCGGCTCCAATTTTTTGATTTCGATATTCAGGCTTGATGAAATCCATATAACATGAAGTATCTAATGGCATAACTTTAAACCATTTTTCTCCTTGCAGAGGGATCTCCATCGCAGATGACATAACTTCCTTTGTCACTTGGAAAATGATCCCTGCAATTGTTGCACTTACACCAGTAAAATTAAGGGCAAAATGCTTAGTTAGTTGTGCATGATATCCTTGAATATTTTCACAGAAACGTATGCATCTGGCTTGTTAGAAGGAGACTTTGATCGTCGGGTCTGCATTTATTAGCTTTAAATCTTGAGGTTCAAACCTCATGACCTTGCTGCTTCTTTCATTATTTCTTTCACTTTAAGAAGTTGCCATGATGTTGGTATATGTCAATTTTAGGCACGCAACAATAGATTGCAATAGCCTCTCTGTGCAGCGAATAAGAATAATAACCTTTGCACAATGTGCAAGAAAAAGTATCAACGAAAAACTTTGCACAACAAACAAATCAGTGGTAGAAAATTCGGCGCAACAATAAAGTGCGATGTAAAAATTTCGGCTCAACGAAAAACTCTGCACAACATCAAACAACAATGGGAAACTTGGTGCAGTGAAAATATTGGTGCACCAGAAAACTCGACGCAACAACAAACAACAATGGGAAACTTGGCACAACGAAAATCTCGGTGCAACAGTAGGTAGTAAGAATTTAGTTCAGAAGAAAGAAGGCTGAATGTGAGAAAAAAAAACTCGTTCCAGAAGCTAATTTGCAACAGGCTCCAAGGAAAACTATTGAACAATGAGTGAAAGCGATGGAGGATACGCAACAAAATAAAAATAACAAATTTACATAGTGACTGGAAGCAAATAGTATTTACGCAGTGAAGGGCTTCAGAGCTTGCTAGAAAAACTATGGACGACGCACAAATTTTGAAAATGATGGAGAAACATGAAGGGTGACCAATATTTATGCTTGAACGGATAAGGAATGAAATTATGGAAAGGGATGGAAAATCCATAGCGACGAGAAGTTTGAAAGCAGGTTAAAGATTTGCGCAGTGAACTCGTGCAGTGGGTACTCCTTTGAAGTGTGCAATAGTACAAATGATATGGAGTGCTATGATTGTTCACTTTTTTGACTTCATGATCAGGTAATGATGCCCCATAATGTCTTTTGACATGACCTTTATCCTAACCACTTGACTCGACCTTGGTACCTAAATTCCACTTTTTTGACATGACTCGAGACTTAGGAATGTAGACCCTTACAATTTAAACATGATGAACCTTACACCCTTTTACTGATTTTTAGCCAAACTCCTTACTCGAATTTTTAAACCATTCCTTAATTTTGTCACTGACCTCATAAACTTCGACACACCAACTGCGACTTATTCAGGAAAGCTTTGATTTTTAGAAAAAACCAAGACATGGCTCTAAAAATTTTTGGACAAACCATCTCACTCTAATTACAAAAAACATGGTGCTAACAATATTGATATTGGTATGCATAGCATTTCCAATGCATACCATTTCCATGTAATGGTATTGGTATGCAATGGTATTGGTATTGGTATTGTTATTGGTATGCTATTGTATTGGTATGGTATTGGTATGCAATGATATTGGCAATGGTATTGGTATTGGTATTGGCAATGCATATTGGTATTGGTATTGGTATTGGCAATGCAATGGTATTGGTATGGTATGGTATGGTATTGGTATTGGTATGGTATTGTATTGGTATGCATATCATTGCCAATGCATACCATTTCCATGCAATGTTATGTAATGGTATTGGTATTGGTATGCAATGGTATGGTATGGTATTGGTATTGGTATGGTATTGGTATTGGTATCGGTATGGTATGGGATTGTTATTGGTATTGGTATGGTATGGTATTGGTATTGGTATCGGTATTGCCTTGTATGGTATGGTATTGCTATTGCCTTGTATGGTATGGTATACCATTTGTGTTATGCATGGTATACCATGCATTACCTTGACATTGTATGGTATGCATTGCCTTTGCAATTGTATGGTATGCATTGTCAATGAAAATGTTATGGTATTATATGCATTGGCAATGACAATGGTATGCATTGCCTTTCCATTGTATGGTATGCATTGGAAATGGTATGCAATGGTATTGGAAATGGTATATTATGCATTGGAAAAATTCTTGGGATTTGCAAGAGAGAATGTAGCACAACGACAATGTTATGTGGAACTTTATCTCATATTCATGTAAGGATTAGGGATGAGGAATATAGTTTGGTTTGGTCCAGGAATCATATTCTAAGATAATAGATTGCAAAGCTATGGTACAAAACTATGTTATGTAATGTAGAACAAGACAAAAATCATGGTGGTGGAAGCCCCTTTGGAATATTAGAGCTCCTATGAAGACACGTGTTTATATGTGGTTGGTGTTGAGAGACAAGTTACTTCTTTGAGATCATTTGCAAAGGAGAAGTAAGCAAGGGCTTGGCATGTGTTCACTTTGTAAGATGGATGAAGAAGTTAACACCCATATATTAGTGAAATGCACCTATGTTAGAGAAGGTCCAAGGGAGAGAAGGCCCTATGAATGTTGGATGAGAATCCAACTTATCCAAATAGTAGGAAAATATAAATAAATTAAACAAAAGAGGAAAATCCCTGCTAGGCAAACTATGTTTGTTATCAAGAGCCACAAAACAAGGGTTAGTATTTCCAAACTCCATAAACTACAAGGAACATTCCACAAGTTCATAATATTCAAAGGAAATAAAGGACAAGGATGCCCAAAAGGGGATCCATTGACAAAAACTAGAGAGAAAAAAAGGGAAGGGAACCTTCAATACTATTGATACCTCGTTCTCCATCCATATTACAAAGTTGGTCCACTTTTTATTTTGTAACATTTATTTTTCAAAATTTGTTGGATGACAACCATATTTGTCCTCCTGTCAAAACATGGCACATGGACTAGTTAAACTAATAAATATGAAATTGTTTACTTTTTTCTAGGAAATAAATAAAATAAAAAAACATTTCACATAATAAATATACTTACAAAGGTGCAGATCAAGGCTTGTAGACCTTTTTGGCCACTGTGATACGTGGCTTGGAGTTTTTCAAGCCTAGCTTTGGAGGCCTTGTCCTGAAACATACACTAAGTCAATTTAACTATGCACAAATAAAATATAAAAATCGTTTAAGAAATTTGATATAATATTATGAGAAAATTGAAATACCTGGATTCTCTCCTCACCGGACTTCCTCTGTGCATCAGACTTCTCATATGATTTTACAAGTTCTTTCCATACTTTTATACTAACATTAATTGGCCTTTTTTTTAGTCTTAGCTCGAGTGGGAGTTTTTTAATTTTCTTTGTTTGGTTGCACCTAAATCTATTGCAATTCTGAGACATTTGTCTTTTCACCTATTTTACTGACCAACCCATGCCAAATTCAGGCTCCATGTCATGAATTACAACTTTATGTAGGTGCATTGGTATCTTTGAGAACAACAAATGGATATGGTCTTTGAATCGTTGAAGGCATGATTCCTTCAACCTGTTCACAAAAACCTTCCCAACATCTGACATTCCGATTTCACCTGAAACCATGTCATATTCTATCCTTGTATCATAGTTCTCAATGAAAGTTCCAAAACATGGCGTGGTGGAAAAAGTGGCTTCGACATTAGAGGTCTCTGTTCTTTGTTCCATATTCTTAGAGGTCATCATCAATGATTTCCTCCTTGATTTTCTGTTCGATCCATGAGTGGTTGGGGAATCAATTGATTCCCTTTCACAGGATTGATTTGCTTGCAATGTTTCAAGGGTCTTAGTGGATCATTTTTCTATGTATTTTGCAAGCATTTTCAAGTCTACACCGTGAAGTTTTTTAATAGCCTCCATTCCCAATATTGAAGCCAAGGCATCTTTCTCATGGTCATTCTCATGTCCCTAGATATATAAAAAAATAAATTTGTGTTAACATTTTCAATAAAAAACAAATAACTAAAAAAAAAAAAAATTGAGACAATTAAAAATCTATAAATTGACAACGACTTACCTCATTGTGGCTAGAATTTGCTTCCTTCCTTCTACTTGACATTTTAAGTAAGCTAGGGAAAATCCCTTCTGTCACGATTTGGGCAAGTGGACTTGGTCACTATTTTTGAAGGTGCTTATTTCTTCTCCCTTCTTCCTGGTTTTTTTTTCCTCTTCTAACAAGGATAAGCAAATGTCAAACTTAGATTTATATTATAGTGTTGTTTCAAATAAAAAATGTTAAGATAAATCTCTCATGATTTCTTTCTGCTAATCTTGCAATATATTAGACCATAAAACATGAGGAAATTTATAGATTAAGAAATCCAAATCTAACAGTTGTGAAATTTGATAATTCTGTTACCTGAAAATCTCAGTTCGCCCTTAGGAAACCCCCAAATCGTACTCCGGTCGCACCCTATCTTTGTTCACCCTAGGAAACACCCAAATCATGTTGGAGTCCAAATGTAGTTTGGAAATGAGTTGGTATGGTCACACCCTATCACCCTTCACCCTAGGAAACACCCAAATCATGTTGGATTCCAAATGTAGTTTGAAATTGAGTTGGTCTGGTCACAACCTATCTCCTTTCCCCCTAGGAAACACCGAAATCGTGTCGGAGTCAAAATGTAGTAGGAAATTCAGTTGGACTAGTCGCACTATATCTTTGTTTGCCCTAGCAAACACCCAATTCGTGTTTTTGTAATTCTTCCCCTCCAAAATGAGTAGTTCGTCTCCTTGCCCGTGGGTTTTTTAGAATTTTTTGTATGAGATATCAGTCGGTGCTACAGTCGGTGACATCTACACCGAATTTAGTGTCAATTTAAGTCCTAAATGTAATCTTTTATGGGAGCGTTAGTGGGCACAAAAAAATCCAGGAATTGTGCCTAAACTATGGCCAAAACGCGTTCATTTGCGCCTAAACGGTGGTCTAAAATGATGGTTGTATTTACATGAGGTAGAACATTTGTTCATATGATGTTGGGGGCAATGACAATGAAAACTAAGGTAAAATTCAACCAAATCATAATTGTTCTGTATGATTTAATACTAAACACCCTTGCACCTTTAATAGATTTGTTGTTCATTATACTCACCATTGTCCAGAGCTACCAAGACTTTGTACATTGTAGAGTCACTGTATTCAACCTAGTAAACCCCTTATTCTACCTTGCAACAACTCATCCCTCGTTATGAACCCATTCCTTCTAACCTCAAGGCTTCCTCTCCTTTGACCTCTTCGATTTTTGACCACTCAGGTGGCTAGTCCTTCCAACCTGTCTACTTCACTACTAGCTTGGAATCATCTAGATGAGGAGACACCCATTCCACTTCTAATGGACCATTTCCTACTATACCTATACACTCTAAGGAGACTAGAAGTATGCCTACTCCAAATTCTAAGACCGTGACCTTCAACTCGGACAACCTTTTTTCACCATGTTTTCTTTCCTCCAACCCTTTCTAATTGGGGTCATTGTTAAGAACCTTTGTGTTCATCAATGTAATGTTAATGAGAGAGTCTATCCCTATACTATGATGGTTGTTTGGTAGTGCTTGTGGCCTCTCATCCATGTTACAATGAAACCCTATTTGCAAACCTTTGATGATCGACCATGTGAGTCAATAGGAGTTGTACTTAATCTTCCCATTCAATTAGGTGATAAGATTGTCTTAGTAGATGTACCAATTTTTATCACCCCTATTGACTTCAACCTTCTTCTTAGGTGCAATTATGTGTATGTAATGAAAGTTATGGCATATTTTCTCTATCATGTGATGAATTTTCTACATGAAGGATGCATTATCACCATTGATCAACTCACATGTTGTAGTTCTCAACTACATGTTACTCAAGACAATGTCTCACCTTTAGTAGCTCATTCGCAATCTATCCCTATTGTTTGGTTGGATCATGACCTAAATCACAAATTCCTTATGTGACCACTACCACAATTTGCACAACCTCCACTCTGATAGAGTATGAGTCTTTGGATCTTTTGAACAACTTAGACTTGTAGATTGATATTGTAGCTTCACACTTGGGAGCCACCAATCCACCCTCTTTGCCCATGTGTGAAAGTTCTCTTGCCTCATTAACCATGAATTTCGATGAGGATGAAAAAATTTGATGTTATACCTTATTTTGATGCTCCTTGGGATAACCTCCACTTTAGTTCTCCTATTGACTTCCTACCTAATCTACCCACTCCACTATCATGCCCTTAGACTCCATCTCCTCTAGAAATATCTTTGATTCTTTCCTACTAGCACCACATATCACACTTGACAATGATACCTTGGACCGCTCTTATGATCATTGATTTTTCAACCACATGGATTGTTGTCTAATATTTTGAGGATACAAACACTTCCATGATTTTAATTACTCTTGATAAATCTAATAAGATTTTTGAATCGTTGTTTCATAGATGCATGGATTTGAACTAGATATTGGTATTTTGGTACCTTTGCATCATTCAGTTATCCATGGTTGGCTTAGCAAAAATGTAGCAAAGATGTAGCAATATTTATTACCACTATTGATTTCAACCTTCTTTTTAGGTGCAATTATGTATGGTATGGTATGGTATTTGTATTGGTATTGGTATGGTATAGTATGGTATTGGTATGCATATCATTGCTAATGCATACCATTTCTATGCAATGGTATGTAATGGTATTGGTATTGGTATTGGTATGCAATGGTATGGTATTGGTATGGTATTGGTATTGGTATTGTTATTGGTATGCAATGGTATGGTATTGGTATTGGTATGGTATGGTATGGTATGGTATTGGTATTGGTATTGGTATTGGCAATGCATAAGGGTATTGACAATGCATATTGATATTGGTATTGGGATTGGGGTTGGTATTGGTAATGCATATTGGTATTGGTATTGGTATTGGTAATGCATATTGGTATTGGTATTGGTATTGGCAATGCAATGGTATTGGTATTAGTATTGGCAATGGTATTGGTATTGGTATGGTATTGGTATGCATATCATTGACAATGCATACAATTGCCATGCAATGGTATGCAATAGTATTGGTATTGGTATGATATGGTATGGTATTGGTATTGGTATTGGTATGGTATGGTATAGTATGGTATTGGTATTGGTATGTTATGGTATTGGTATGAATATCATTGCCAATGTGTGCCATTGCCATGCAATGGTATTGGTGTTGGTATGCAATGGTATAGTATTGGTATGGTATCGGTATTGATATTGGCAATGGTATTGGTATTGGTATGGTATGGTATGGTATGGTATGGTATTGGTATTGGTATTGGTATTGGTATGCATATCATTGCCAATGCATACCATTTCCATGCAATGGTATAGTATTGGTATGGTATGGTATGATATGGTATTGGTATTGGTATTGGTATTGGTATTGTATAGTATGGTATTGGTATTTTCATAGATGCATGGATTTGAACTAGATATTGATATTTTGATACCTTTGCATCATACAATTATCCATGGTTGGCTTAGCAAAAATGTAGCAAAGATGTAGCAATTTGTATCACCCTTATTGACTTCAACCTTCTTTTTAGGTGCAATTATGTATGGTACGGTATTGGTATGGTATGGTATGGTATTGTTATTGGTATTGTTATGGTATAGTATGGTATTGGTATGCATATCATTGCCATGCAATGGTATGCAATATTATTGATATTGGTATGCATATCATTGCCATGCAATGGTATGCAATATTATTGATATTGGTATGCAATGGTATGGTATTGGTATTGGTATTGGTATTGGTATTGGTATGAAATCGCATGGTATTGGTATTGGCATTGGTATTGGTATGGTATGGCATGGTATTGGTATAGTATTGGTATGCAATGGTATTGGTATTGGTATTGGCAATGCATATTGGTATTGGTATTAGTATGGTATTGGTATACATATCATTGACAATGCATACCATTGCCATGCAATGGTATGGTATTGATATGATATGGTATTGGTATTGGTATTGGTATGGTATGGTATGGTATGGCATTAGTATTGGTATTGGTATGGTATTGATATGCATATCATTTCCAATGCATACCATTACCATGCAATGGTATGCAATGGTATTGGTATTGGTATGGTATGATATGGTATGGTATGATATTGGTATGCATATCATTGCCAATGCATACCATTGCCATGCAATGGTATTGGTATTGGTATGCAATGGTATGGTATTGGTATGGTATTGATATTGGTATTGTTATTGGTATGCAATGGTATGATATTGGTATTGGTATTGGTATGCAATGGTATTGGTATTGGTATTGGAAATGCATAATGGTATTGGCAATGCATATTGGTATTGGTATTGGTATTGATATGGTATGGCATGGTATTGGTATTGGTATCGTATTGATATGCATATTATTGCCAATGCATACCATTGCCATGGTATGGTATGCAATGGTATTGGTATGGTATGGTATTGGTATTGGTATGGTATTGATATAGTATGGTATTGATATGCATATAATTGCCAATGCATACCATTGCCATGCAATGGTATTGGTATTGGTATGCAATGGTATGGTATTTGTATCGGTATGGTATTGGTATTGGTATGCATATCATTGCCATGCAATGGTATGGTATTGTTATTGGTATGCAATGGTATGGTATTGGTATTGGTATTGGAAATGCATATTGGTATTTGTATTGTTATTGTTAATGTATATTGGTATTGGTATTGGTATTGGTATTGCAATGTTATTGGTATTAGCAATGATATTGGTCTTGGTATGGTATCTTATGGTATTGGTATGCATATCATTTCCATGCAATGGTATTGGTATTGGTGTGCAATGGTATGGTATTGGTATTGGTATTGGTATTGATATGGTATAGTATGGTATTGATATGCATATCATTTCCAATGCATACCATTGTCATGCAATGGTATTGGTATTGGTATGGTATGGTATGGTATTGGTATGGTATGGTATGGTATTGGTATCGGTATGCAATGGTATGGTATGGTATGGTATTGGTATTGGTATGGTATTGGTATGCATATCATTGCCAATGCATACCATTTCCATGCAATGATATGCAATGGTATTGGTATGCAATGGTATGATATTGGTATTGGTATGGTATTGGTATGCATATCACTGCCAGTGCATGCCATTTCCATGCAATGGTATTGGCAATGCATATTGGTATTGGTATTGGTATTGGTATGGTATTGGTATGCATATCATTGCCATGAAATGGTATTGATATTGGTATGGTATTGGTATTGGTATGGTATGGTATGGTATTGGTATTGGTATTGGTATGCAATGGTATTGGTATTGGTATGGTATTGGTATTGGTATGAAATGGTATTGGTATTGGTATTGGCAATGCATAAGGGTATTGGAAATGCATATTGGTATTGGTATGGTATGGTATGGTATTGGTATGCATATCATTGCCAATGCATACCATTGACATGCAATGGTATTGGTATTGGTATGCAATGGTATGGTATAGGTATAGGTATTGGTATTGGTATGCAATGGTATGGTATTGGTATGGCATGGCATTGGTATGGTATGGTATTGGTATTGGTATGGTATGGTATTGGTATTGGTGTTCATCAATGTATAGTTAATGAGAGAGTCTATCCCTATATTATGATGGTTGTTTGGTAGTTCTTGGGGTCTCTCATCTATGTTACAATGACATCCTATTTGCAAACCTTTGATGATTGACCATGTGAGTCAATAGAAATTGTACCTAATATTCCCATTCAATTAGGTGATAAGATTGTCTTAGTAGATGTAGCAATTTTTATCACCCCTATTGACTTCAACCTTCTTCTTAGGTGCAATTATGTGTATGCCATAGAAGTTATGTCATATTTTCTCTATCATGTGATGAAATTTCGAAATGAAGGAAATTAGTAGAGGAATACATATGGTGTAGACTCGACTTAGTGAGCAAGGTAGGGAGTGGTGGATGTGATAGAATGAATGTTTGAAGGTACCAACTACATAATGTGGTGTTTGATCCCAAGCTAATTTTGACTTGTGGTCCTATTTTCCCTAACTTATTAGATGATAATGGATTTGATTGGTATTCTAAAAATTATTGTCATTGTTGTGTAACAAGATCCAGAGGAGACCATGGAAAGAGGGCATGGACGGTGTATACCTACTAAATCACAGAGAGGAAAGTGGGTGGAAGAGGATATGACAACGAAATCTGTAGATACAATAAAGGTAAGAATAAAAATTAACCTCAACCAAAGGAGGAAGGTCTTTATGAATTCACAAATGCTACAACATAGAGGGATAAAGTCATTTTTTTCCATGTGGCCTTTGAGCTCAAACTTATTGGTTGAAAATGCACAAGAATGGTGGTTAAATGTGATTCTACAATCAAGGGAAAAGTTTGAAAATTAGGATGGCCATGTGGGACATGGATGTTGGATACTTTTCTTTTTGAAATTTTAGCTCGATGTAAATACTTAGGGTTGTAAAAAAAATCAACTCCAAAACATGATATTAATATGTCAAAAATGTGACTAAGGTGAGGTTTTTTGTTGCATAACATATTCGTTGAAATGATATAATTGGTGTACTAAACATTATTGACTATGTTGTGTATTACAGGAGCCATATGAGGCCATGGAAACAGATTGTGTCATATCAAATGAGGACACAACAGATGACGTAGGACATTAAGTACTCTAATTTTGACTTAACTTAGGAAAAAATAATTTGATGACATTTTGTGAAACGTCCATCTTTTTTCACGAAATTATTAAATTTTATAGTGTATTATCCAATCTTGTCATAAAGTAATGCATGTTGTTGATTATTTTATGGAGATTGGAGAAAATGTAGAGCTTGAACATTCAACTAGCAAAAGAAAAATATATGTACGTGGACGTGGACATAAAACTATTAAATCACATAGAAGACAGTGGGTGGAAGAGGATATGACAATGGATCCTGCAGACACAACAAATGATTGTATTGAACAAGAGGTTGGTCTAGACTATAGTACATGGGATGAATACTTTGATAAAATTGTTGTTTGTGGATGTTTTGTATGTCATGGAAAGAAACAATTCAAACGAGTGATTGTACAAAGACATTACATAGATGATGAGATTCCAGTGGGTAGTATGCCTCCTACAATCAATTCAAATCCAATTGGAATTGTGGTTAGAAATTTTCCAATTTGATATAAATAATATGTATACTTATTTTAAACATTGTTTTATATTATTTAAATAATTAATTTTTTTCTTAATGAATACTTGTAGGATAAAGTTCTTGGTTTAAAGTTTCTTGGATCACCAACTTCTAGCCTAGAGGGCGATGATCATTTATCAGATGATACATCTAACAAAAATATGTGCACATATACCAACTCTGAAGATGAGGATTTGATGAAAACAAGTAACAGAACAAGAACCATTTTAAAGATGTATAATTTGCTTAAAGACAAGGGGAAGGTGGACTACATACCCTATGAGAATGAATGTGATGGATATGATGACTTTCCCTTGAGTTTGAGATCAATTTACAAAGAGACATTTGATCATCGACTATATTGTGCTTGGCCTAGTGATCAACAACTACCTAGAGTGTATGAGGTGTTTCAATTTTGGGAATACAACTACATGATACGACCCTCCAATATTCATGGATCAAATCTAGGCCTATTTATTGTCCAAAATGTCCATGTGGGATCTAAAAATAGAAACAATTCACAACAAACTACTAGGAGATTAATGCCATATTATGGTCTATCATATTACAGTGGTGAATGGAGAAGGCTAGCAGAATATAAGCCTATCATGTCAGCATATGGTCTAAATTTGAATATGTATACACATCGTCTCCAATTGGAAAGTGGAAAAGAAATTAATAGAGGTCATCTTATGTATATAGATGGATGTGCATACACACACAAAAATATTGCAGGTTTTATAAATAGTAGTAAGGGAAGGGACCTTAATGTAAGACCGAATTGTCAATTTGTTGAAGTTATAAATGATAAAGATGGAGATATGGAAAGAGATGTTGATAGATTGATAATGGTTGAGGCTATTATGGACATTAGCATTGGGGATGTGATATTTATTAATTACCCCATCTTAAAACACACTCTTGCACGAAAGAAAAGGGAAGAACAAGGTCTCCCTAAGGATGTTCATAAGGGCAAAAAACCAAAGAATAATCAATGAGTGTGGATTGACATTTTATACATTATGTTGTCAAAATTGTGTTTTATTTTAAATTATTGTATTAAAGAAGTAGTATATAAAATAATATTCCGTTATTCAATTGATGTATATATGTTCATACATTCTATATTCTTATTGGTTAAGACAATATATTTGATTATATTTCTTTGAAATTGATACAATTATGATTTATCCAATTCTTTCCAAACATTAAATAATGCTTGTGTTTGTTGATAGGTAGAAGACATTAATGATACACCTACTAATACCCAAGATCAAACTGGGTTATTAAGATATGGACAGGATGATCCAAACCATCCTTTAAACCGTACCAGGACAAAAAGAGCAAAATTGAAGAGAATATTACCAGCTGATAAGTTTGAAGAGCTGATGAGATTAACATACAATGAAAACAAGTAACATAACTCAATAATTTCTTGGATTTTCCAACATATTGTAGATTCCCTTCAATAATATTCTTATCTTTTACTGCTCTTTTAAATGTTGTATTTTTAAGTGTAGATGGTATGAAGAATTTGAGAGGACACAGAGACATGATACCCATAGTGGATTATTTTCTATAGATTCCTCGAGGTTCCTATCAGAGGATAAGGATCCTTATGTTCTACCAATTCATTGTCATCGGGTATTTCTTTAACTCAAATAAGAAGTAATAATGATCATTAATCTATTGATTCATAGTTTTTTGTGATAATATATATGTGTTTATTAATCAATAAAAGTGTTATAAGATATGTCTGATATATGTATGCCATTCATGTGCAGGTATTTTTCTAAGAAGATATTTTGGACCTGAAATGGATATTTGTCATACATTATTATCCAAGATTAAGGCATGTATTTGACGATGCATTAGTGGATAATGAGAAAACAATGATGTCCAACAAAATGAGAGAGAGGGATTAGAGAACATCGAAGAAATCAACATCCATGATGATGTTGAAGATGGTTATATTCAGGCACAAGAAGACAACAATCCAGAGTTAGATGATGTTATGGAAGACAACAATATGGATGGTATAGAAAATGATGATCCAAATACATCTGGTAACAATATAAATGGTCTACAGTGAAATTTCAATGATGATGAAGATGATGCAGATCAAGATGAGGATGATGATAATATTAAATACTTGAAAGAACAATATGAACATTGACAATGATAAACTGGATGACATTGTTGCAAACAATAATGTTAATGGCCAAGACTTCTAAATTTTCAGAATTATTTGTAATCCAGTTTTTAAAATGTTGATTCTTATGGCCCAAACTTTAATGAAATGCTTCATTATTATTTCCAACGATACAAATTACCTTTTGCAATATCCTTAAAGTGTTCAATCTTTGCTATGAATTATTGGAAAAAAAATTTAGGATTACTTATATAAGAGTTAGCATGGTTAGTGGACATTTATTGGAAAATGCTAAAAAATATAATTAAATATATCATATATGTAAATCAATGTAAATCCAGAAGATTAGGCTAATTAATGTATCCAAAATTTATTCATTAATTTATATTTTAAAACAAATTGAAATATTTCACTAAGACTAAACCTAAGACCTTAACCTTTATACCATATAACCCCTAACCCCTTGAAACATCAACGATCTTGAAGATTATGTGGGTACATCAAACATCCTTAAGTCTTGAAACCCTCCCATACCATCAAATCAACTATCTAGTCTAACCATGTCAAATTTCTATGCATACAAGCACAGATTGGAGAAATTTCAACGTTGGCCTCAATCGTGGCTAACCATGTAGGGTCGATGGATGTCATTAAGCCCTTCTATTCCTAACCCATTAACAATTAAACCACTTGCATGTTGGACCCTATAATTTGTTTTTGGCCTATCTCAACTTAATAGAATCATGGTTTAATCATCTCAAAGAATGCCACAGGAAAAACAAAAATACATTGAAATTGGCATCTTCATTAGGTTTCGTTGTAAAGATGGGTATGTCGGGTTTGATCTCTGATGGAATGGATGGAGAAATTGGGTCATGATGAATATGATGATGATTATGTAAATGAAAACCATGATGATGGCAATGATGAAGATAATGATTTACCTAAGTCTTAAAAACCTCCCATATTGTCAAGGCATGTGCCTAGTCTAAACATGTAAAATTTCAATGCATACAGTCACATTTTGAAGAAATTTCAACATTGTCCCCATTCATTGCTCACTGTGTGGGGTTGGTGGATGACATTGGTGATGGGCATGTTGGAAGTTCCAAGACATTTCAAGAGATTTTCGACAAATATTCTATAGAAGGGAATGACGAATGATGACAATGAGATCGACGTGCATGATGAACATTGATGAAAACGTGGACAATATTAAAGATTATGTGGGGAAATCATACATAATTGAGTCTTGAAACCCTCCCATGCCATCAAGGCATGTGTCTACTATAACCATGTCAAATTTTGACGCATACATGCACAGATTGAAGAAATTTCAACGTTGGCCTCATTCACTACTCATTATGTGGGGTCGGAGCATGACATTTTTGATGGGTGTATTGGAAGTTCCTTGACATTTAAAGAGAGTTCCAACAAGGATTCTATAGATGGAAATGATGAATGATGACAATGATACATCCATTATGAACGTTGATATAAACACAGACGATCTCAAATATTATGTGGGAAAATCATACATCCTTGAGCCCTTAAACCCTCCCATAACGTCAAGGCATGTGTCTTTTCTAACTACATCAAATTTTGATGCATACAAGAAAAATTTGAAGAAATTTCTATGTTGGCCCCATTCACTGCTCATTGTGCGAGGTTGGTGGATGAAATTTGTGATGGGTGTATTGGAAGTTCCATGACAGTTCAAGAGAGTTTCGAGAAAGATTCTATAGATGGAAATGATGAATGATGACAATGAGACGTGCATGATGAACGTTGACGAAAATATGGACGATATTAAATATTATGTGGGGAAATAAGACATCCTTGAGTCTTGAAACCCTCCCATACCGTTAATACAAGTGTTTATTCTAACCATGTCAAATTGTGGCGCATGCATGCATAGTTTGAAGAAATTTCAACGTTGGCTCCATTCATTGCTCACTATGTGAGGTCGATGCAAGATGACATTTGTGATGGGTGTATTGGAAGTGCCATGGCATTTCAAGAGAGTTCCAACAAAGATTCTACAGATGGAAATGACGAATGATGACAATGGGACATCCATTATATTGAACGTTGATGCAACATACATGGGCGATCTCAAATATTATGTGGGGACATCAAACATCCTTAAATCTTGAAACCCTCCCATACCATCAAGACAAATATCTAGTCTAACCATGTCAAATTTTGATGCATGCAGGCACAATGTGGAAAAATTTCAACATTGGCCTCATTCACTGCTAACCATGTAGGTTTGATGGATGTCATGAAGCCCTTCACCCAATATAATCCCTAACCCATTAACAATTAAACCAATTGCATGTTGGACCCTATAAAATTATTTTGGGTCGTCTCAACTTAATAGAATCATTGTTTAATCATATCGAAGAATGCCACAAGAAAAAGACAAATACATGGAAATTGGCATCTTCATTAGGTTTCATTTTAAAGATGGGTATGTCGGGTTTGATCTTTGTTGGCATGGATGGTGAAATTGGATCATGATGAATATGATAATGATGATGATGGAAATGAAAACCATGATTATGGAAATGATGAAGAGAATGATGTCCCCGAGTCTTAAAAACCTCACATACCGTCAAGGCATGTGCCTAGTCTAAATATGTAAAATTTCAACACATACAATCACATTTTGAAGAAATTTCAACATTGGCCCCATTCACTGCTCATTGTGCAGGGTTGGTGGATGACATTGGTGATGGGAATGTTGGAAGTTCCAAGACATTTCAAGAGAGTTTTGACAAAGATTCTATAGAAGGGAATGATGAATGATGGCGATGAGATCGACGTGCATGATGAAAATTGATGAAAACATGGAAGATCTCGAATATTATATGGGGAAATATACATACTTGAGTCTTGAAACCCCCCCATATCGTTAAGGCATGTGTATACTCTAACCATGTCAAATTTCGACACATACAGGAACAGATTGAAGAAATTTCAATGTTGGCCCCATTCACTGCTCACTATGTGGTGTCGGTGCATGACATTTGTGATGAGTGTATTGGAAGTTCCTTGACATTTCAAGAGGGTTCCAACAAGGATTATACAGATGAAAATAATGAGTGATGGAAATGAGATGTCCATTATGAACATTGATGTAAACACAAACAATCTCAAATATTATGTGGGAACATCATACATCCTTGAGTCCTTAAACCCTCCCATAACATCAAGGCATGTGTCTTGTCTAACTACATCAAATTTAGATGCATACAAGAACAATTTCAAGAAATTTATATGTTGGCCCCATTCACTACTCACTGTGCGGGGTTGGTGGATGACATTTGTGATGGGTGTATTGGAAGTTTTATGACATTTGAAGAGAGTTTCAAAAAATATTCTATAGATGGAAATGAAAAATGATGACAATGAGACGTGCATGATGAACATTGATGCAAAGATGGATGATATCAAATATTATGTGGGGACATCAGACATCCTTGAGTCTTGAAACCCTCCCATACCGTCAAGGCATGTGTCTAGTCTAACCATGTCAAATTTCGGGGATACAGGCACAATTTGAAGAAATTTCAACGTTGGCCCCATTCACTGCTCACTTGATCTAGGAGGATCTCGGTGGCCACGCATCTTGTCCAACTGGCTCAAAACATTTTTTTGTCAACTTACTATTTTTAATAGTTTTTCAGTTCCTGAACTTCTGGGGCCATTTTGAGGGCCTAAACGATGCTTTTTCGCAATCAGATACCTCAATGATATCGAAAGGATCTAATTGAGCCCAATAAATTAAGCTCCTCGTCAATACCTTTCCAATGAGCTATCGTGCGCCCTAAATGGAGACCATATGCAAAATTTACAACCCTAGGAAGTTGATGAACTAACTTACCCCAACGAGGCCCATATGACTTTTGGTGCTTCATCTCCTAGGGTTAGGTTTTTGGATATCTAGGGTTTTGGAATTCATGTTTATTGTAAAAATACCTTTAAAGCCTCATTGTACTCATCTTCTTGTGAATGAGCATAGCCTTCACATCTCTTCTTAGAGATAAGTTGCCACCATTCTAGCAAGCTTGTTTTCAGTCTGCACTTTACAGTTTTCAAAATATTTCTTATTTAATAGAAGTCAAGTTTTACTGTATCTTTGTTATTGTTCATTGTGTCTCAGTGTTAATATTATAAAACTGTGGTTTCATTTCGTTCCACTCCTAAATCCGAATCAGTGGTATCAGAGCGGTCTGCTCCTTGTTTTTTTTAATGCATGTCCCTGATGCAGTCATGATATAGAGAGTTGGGTCTCGAGCTTATTTCTCTTGAGGAGAACTACTCAACACACCCAAGAAACCGTCCATGGTGGGTGAAAATAAAAAATATGGGACATGAGATCCTTTCAAAATGTTGCTCGGGGAAGCCCTTGAGTGACAAAGGAACAAGATGATGGACAACTTTGCACAAATCCTTCGATGACTACCGATAAGCGACACATCCACCTCAAATGGAGGCGCCACCCCCTTCAAGGTACAAATCAATTTTGATCTTCCTATATTTATAGTTCAAATAGATGTGGATGTCGTAGATAAATGGTTAAACCTTCTAGAAGAGTATTTTTCTGTCCACAACTTTTCTGATAGAGAAAATATTACATTTACGCTCCTCAAGGTCATCCCCCATGTCAAAGATTGGTGGGAGACTTTTTGTGAGCAAAAGGAAATAGAGGGATCCACATTATTTGTAGTTGCACCCACTTGAGGTTCCTTCAGGGATGCTATTAAGGAACAATACTACCCGGTTGGAAGTTATGACGACTTGTATACAAGATGGACCACACTGTGGCAAGAAAGAGACCAAACAGTGCTAGAGTTCACTAATGTCTTCCATACCTTGCAAACCAAGCTGGGTATCAAATATTCTAAGAGACATATGTTTCTCAAGTATCGCGGAGGTCTGCATAAATACATACAGACAAAAGTTGAGTTTTTGGACATCTCATCCTTGAGCACAGCCTATCGATATGTCGTCAAAATCGAGCAGAAGTTGAAAAAAAAGATGCAATAGTTTGGGTCTAGGAACCCCTCACAGAAGAAGAAGGGAAAGGGCAGTCCCAACCTGAAAAACAAAGGACAAAGAAAATATGGGAAACCTCATGAAAAATATTCCAAGCCGCAAGCAAAGAAGGACAGTGGAAAGTCGAAGAAAGATAATGGGAAGTGGTGCGACTTCCATATGGGCCCATGACATAACACTGTTGATTTCTACTCAAAACAATCATTGGTGGCTGAGGTAAAATCCTATGAATCAGATGTGAGTTCCGACTCTGAGTCAAAACCAGAAAATGGGAGACAGATCATTAATGCAGAACCCAGTGCCATCGTTGCTACCACCAAGATCCAGCCTGGTGAACCTAATGAGCCAGAGGAAGGAGAGCGCCTCTTTCATTCACAGATGTGGGTAAAAGGCACTATGTTTCACTTCATTGTTTATAGCGGTATCCAAAAGAACCTCATCTCATCAGAGGTCGTCAAGTGGCTAGCCCTGTCGACAATGCCACACCCTCAACCCTACACCATCAGATTGCTCCGTCAAGGAAGTGATTTTCGTGTCAGCCAATAGTGCCACCTGTCGTATGACATCAAACCATTCAAAGATGAGGTATTGTATGATGTTTCTCCCCTTGAAGTTTGTGATTTTCTTTTGGGCTGACCTTATTTATGGAAACATCATGTTGTATATGAGTCTAGGCCTCATAGTGTTATTATTACTTTGAACAGGAAATTGTACAGGGTACCCGAGGTAGTCCCACCTAGTGTTATTTCCTTGATCTCTGCCAAGCAATGCAGGAAGGTCATTTCTCAGACTAGGAATTTTTTCTTCTTCATGATTTGCTCTCAGAGTGAGCGAAAGGTTGTAGCCACATCCATGGCCTCTGCAACCGACCTCTCCATGCAGCAAAATCAAGTGGATAAGGTCATGGAAGAATAAAAAGGCATCTTCTCATCACCTACTGGGGTACCTCTGCACTGTCAGGTCAAGCATCCCATCGATCTGACCCCCGACACACCGCTACCCAATGGGCTAGTCTATCGTCACTCTTTGTTATAAAATGAGGAGATCAAGTGTCATATCCAAGAACCACTCCACAAGGGGCACATATGACCCAACTCATCACCTTGTGGAAGCCTAATCGTGTTGGTGCAGAAGAAAGACGAGACTTGGCGACTATGCATTGATTACCAAGCCCTAAATAAAATCACAGTTAGGAACCGGTACCTGATTCCTCGAATCAACGATCTCCTTGATCAACTCAAGGGAGAAAAATACTTTGGTAATATTGATCTAAAGTTTAGCTACCATCAGGTCCCGATAGAACCAACAAATGTATGGAAAGTTGCCTTCAAGTCAAAAGAAGGTATTTTTGAATGGCTGGTCATGCCCTTTTGTTTAACAAATTCCCCAGCAACTTCCATGAGGATGATGGATGATATATTGTATCCTTTCACTAATTATTTTTTGGTGGTGTATCTGTATGACATCCTCGTCTATAGCAATACTTTGGCAGAACACTTGCCTCATATTCAGTAGGTTCTGCACACTCTGCGACAACACAAGCTATATGCCAACTTGGAAAAATGCTCCTTCGGCATGGACCAAGTCAAGTACCTAGGATACATTGTTTATGTGCATGGTGTGCATGTTGATCCAGCCAAGATCCAAGTCATCCTTGACTATCCAGCCCTAACCACGCTCATTGAGCTTTGGAGCTTCCTAGGCCTTGCCAATTTCTATTAAAGGTTCGTGTTGGGATTCTCCCATATTGCATGGGCCCTCATCCAAATAACTAGAGGTGGTGGTAAGGAAAAAATTGTGTGGGGAATGTCCCAACAAAAAACGTTCGATGATCTGAAGAAACACTTGTGCTCCACCCCAGTGCTTTCATTACTTGACGTACAACAACCCTTTGAGACCGAGAAATATGATTCAAACTATGTTTTGGGAACAATCGTCACTCAACACAACCACCTCATGGCCTATCATAGTGAGACATTATCATATGTGGTCCGTAAGTACCCTACTTACGACAAAGAAATGTACTCCATTGTGTAATCCTGTCTCCAGTGGAGACATTACATTCTCGAGAAGGAGACAATCATCCACACTGATCATAAGCCACTACAGTTCATGTAGACACAAGGCAAATTGTAGAATGACCGCCATTATAAGTGGTCCACATATTTGCAATAGTTCCACCTCAAAATCAAGTATAAAACATGAAATACCAATCAAGTCGATGATTTCCTCAGTCGACCTCCGTTTGCGGCACTCACCATAGTGCTCGATTCTTGTGGCCATGAGACCTCCGGATGGCCCCACCTCTATGAAAAATATCCTGACTTCATCAACACCTACCATATGTTGGGCATGTCCCAAAAAACAACGTTCGATGATCTGAAGAAACACTTGTGCTCCACCCCAGTGCTTTCATTACTTGACCTACAACAACCCTTTGAGATCGAGAAAGATGATTTGAACTATGTTATGGGAACAATTGTCACTCAACACAACCACCCTGTGGCCTATCATAGTGAGACATTATCATATGTCGTCCATAAGTACCCTACTTACGACAAAGAAATGTACTCCATTGTGCAATCCTGCTTCCAGTGGAGACATTACATTCTCAAGAAGGAGACAATCATCCATATTGATCATAAGCCACTACGGTTCATGCAGACACAAGACAAATTGCAGAATGATATCCATTAGAAGTGGTCCACATATTTTCAAAAGTTTCACCTCAAAATCAAGTATAAAACATGAAGTACTAATCGAGTCGATGATTGCCTCAGTCGACCTCCATTCGCAACACTCACCATAGTTCTTGATTATTTTGGCCACGAGACCTTCAGATGGCCCCACCTTTATGAAAAAGATCATGACTTCACCAACACCTATCAGATGTTGGGCACAAATACAATTGTCACTAATTTCCATCTTCAGGACATGCTATTTTTCCATCTGGGCCATCTATGCGTTCCATCAAGTGAGAGAGAGAAGTTGATTTTGGAATCCCACTACATTCGGGTGGCAAGACACTTCGACATGGAAAAAACAGTGGTAGTTTTGCAACAACATTTCTATTGGATGAAACTTTGATAGGATGTCAACAAGTATATCTGGTCCGGCACTACCTGTGTTATTTCCAAACTGGCCATTAATAGACAAGGCATGTACACTCCTCCGCCTACTCCTGACATGCCCTGGGAATCCATCTCAATGGACTACATGTCGGTCCTTTCATCTACCAAGTGGGGAAATGACTGTGTTTTTTTGGTTGTTGATCGCTTTTCCAAGATGGCGATTTTGGCTGCCTGGAAGAAGATCATCACAATAGAGGCCACTGCCAAGCTATTCTTTGAACGAGTGTGGGTATAATTTGGGATCCCACAAGACATTATCTCAGATCGGTACAGTCGGTTCCTCAACACATTCTGGTCGAGCCTATGGTCACTTCTGGACACCAAGCTCACCAAGTCCACTGCCTTCCACCCCCAGATGGATGGCCAAAATGAGGTCGTCAACCAGATGATCGTGCACATCTTGTGCATGTACAATTCCAAGCACCCTCGCACCTGGGATGAGATTATTCCCTATTTTCAGCACAACTACAACATATCCATACATAGATCAACCGACCACATCCCCTTTTAGGTGGGGTTGGGATTTCAACCATTGGGTCCCATGGATGTTGCACTACCCCCTGCGGCCACCTAGGAAGACTTGTCGCATGCTCCAACTGGAGCTGACAAAGCCACCCGATTCATTGAGTGGATCTGACACATCCGCCAACATGTTCACGATATTTTACAAAAGTCCAATTCCAAATACAAGCAACACCATTATCAACACCGAGTACCACACCAATTTCAGGTGGGAGACAAAATTTGGTTTCACTTGCAGAAAGAACGCCTTACAGGGCCTCATTGGAAGCTTCGTCCACTCCATTATGGACCCTACACCATAACCAAGGTTGTGGGTGACAATGCTTTTGAGCTCAACCTTCCCCCATTCCTTGGCTTGCACCCAATATTCAATGTGGACCTCCTTCGACCTTGATTTCCACCATTATTGGATACCTTAGAGATAGCAGAACAATTGACACCAACAAAGATTAACCCTGACTGTATGGAATAGGCATCCATTGACCAGATCGTGGACACACAGGTCAAGGGAACTCGCCAGCAGAGGATCCAACTTTATTGAGTTGTCTAAGAAGGGCAGCTCCTACACCAAGGAAAGTGGCTCACCCAGGGCCAAATTTAGCAGAAATTTCCTCATCTGATGGGGGAAATCAATGCAATGGATACCATTGATTCCTAAGGAGGGAGGATTGATCCAAGAGGATATTGGTGGCCACCCACCTTCTCCAACTAGCTCAAAACAATGTTTTGGCAACTTACTATTTTTAGTAGTTTTTCAGTTCTTGAACTTCTGAGGCCATTTTGAGGGCCTAAATGATGTTTTTTCGCAATTAGACACCTCAATGACATCCCAAAGGCTCTCATTGATCCCTTTAAATGAAGCTCCTCGCCAATACCTTTCCAAAAATCTATCATGCACCCTAAACGAAGATTGTATGCAAAAGTTACGACCCTTGGAAGTTGATGTACTAACTTACCCCAATGAGGCCCACATGACTTTTTGCACTTCATCTCTTAGTGTTAGGTTTTTGGATGTCTAAGGTTTTGGAATTCATGTTTATTGTAAAAAGGCCTTCAGAGCCTCATTGTACTCATCTTCTTGTGAATGTGTAGTCGTCATATCTCTTCTCAGAGATAAGCTGCCACCTTTCTAACAAGCTTGTTTTCAGTCTGCACTTTACAATTTTCAACGTATTTCTTATTGTACCTCTTAATTTTACAGTTTTCAACATATGTCAAGTTTTAATGTATCTCTATTATTGTTCACCGTGTCTCTGTGTTAATATTATAAATCTGTGGTTTCATTTCATTCCGCTCATAAATCCGAATAATCATTGTGCGAGGTCAATATAAGATGACATTTGTGATGGGTGTATTGGAAGTGCCATGACATTTCAAGAGAGTTCCGACAAATATTCTATAGATGGAAATGACGAATGATGACAATGAGACATCCATTATATTGAATGTTGATGCAACAAAAATGGACGATATCAAATATTATGTGGGGACATCAAACATCCTTAAGTCTTGAAACCCTCTCATACCATCAAGGCAATTATCTAATCTAACCATGTCAAATTTCGATGCATACGTGAACATATTGAAAACATTTCAATGTTGTCCCCATTCACTGCTCATTGTGCGAGGTTAGTGGAAGACATTTGTGATGGGTGTATTGGAAGTTCCATGTAAAATTTCAAGAGATTTTCGATAACGATTCTATAGAAGGGAATGATGAATGATGACAATGAGACATGCATGATGAACGTTGATGAAAATGTGGATGATATCAAAGATTATGTGGGGACATCAGACATCCTTGAGTCTTGAAACCCTCCCATACCGTTAAGGCATGTGTATAATCTAACCATGTCAAATTTTGACGCATACAGGCACATATTGAAGAAATTTCAATGTTGGCCCCATTCATTGCTCACTATGCGGGGTCGGTGCATGACATTTGTGATGGGTGAATTGGAAGTTCAATGTCATTTCAAGAGAGTTCCAACAAACATTCTACAAATTTCAATGACGAATGATGACAATGAGATGTCCATTATGAATGTTGATGCAAACATGGATGATCTCAAATATTATGTGCAGACATCAGACATCCTTGAGTCTTGAAACCCTCCCATATCGTCAATGCATGTGTCTAGTATAACCATGTCAAATTTTGATGCATACAAGCACAAATTGAAGAAATTTCAATGTTAGCCCCATTCACTGCTCACTGTGAGGGGTCGGTGGAAGACATTTCTGATGGGTGTATTGGAAGTTCCATAACATTTCAAGAGAGTTCTGACAAAGGCTATACATATGACAATGATGGATGATGAAAATGAGACGTGGACAATCTCAATGATTATGTGCAGGGTAGATGGATTTCATTAATCCCTTGACCATATATAATCCATAAGAAGTTAACCATTAAACTACCTAACCCATAAGCCCCAAATCCATTAGCCCTTGACCCTTAATCCCTTAAATTGTAACCCCTAATCCCTTAACCCTTAATCCCTTAAACTGTAACCCCTAATCCCTTAACCCTTGATCCCTTAAAGTGTAACCCCTAATCCCTTAACCCTTAATCCCTAGACCCCAAATCCCTAAATCACCTAATCCCCAAATCCCCTATTCACTTAACCCCCCCAAAATCAACAAAATTACTATTTAGGCACATTAGGAGTTAAATTGGAAGCCGAACTAGAAGCTAAAAAGGAAACTAATCTGGAAGCTAAACTAGGCGCTACTTGGGGTGCTAACTAGGGCGCTAAATAGGGAGATAACTTAGGCGCTAACTTGGGCATTAAATAGGGTGATAAAGTAGGCGCTAATAGCGCCTAGATTAGCGCCAACTTGTGTTGCCCAACGCAAATAGCACCATAAATAACACCCTCCCGATAAATAGCGTTGAATTTAGCAAAAGCATGGAGAAAAATACATTAAAAAAACTAGTGGAAGCAAAACATGGAGCTAAAAAGGGAGCTAATCACACAGATTTGTTGTAGTGGGAGAAGGTGAGGCTTGTTCTATTTGTAAAGCAGTGGCTAGTAAGATTTGAATTTAGGAGGAAAGGCCATGCTTTCAAAAAAGAGAATCTCTATCAACAACATTATCATTAAAGAGATCATAACACCAATACTCATACTCTCCCTTTGGTATTATTTCTATAGAGAAGATATGCATTGTTGCATTTCCCTTCAGACTTCCTCTATATTCATTATGGGCAAATTAATTTAGAGGAAATGACCCACATAATGAATAATGAAACTCAAGCCTAATCACTAGAAGTTGAAGACATGAAGCTTCCAAGTGGGAATGAGGGTTGAATAAGAAAGTGTTTAAGAAATCTCCTTTAAGGTCCGATCCCATTGGTAATTTCTCTAATAATGTCATGAAAACAAACTTAAATTGTCTAATTTAGAGATGGTATGGGTGCTCATCCTATTGGAGTAATTACACACTCACCTAGTGATTATTTTTCCTAAGTTTGATAGTCTAAGGTGTTGATGATTGAAACTATGTGAGACATTCTCCAGCTTACAAACCTGTGAGATGTGGATCATTGCAGCTATGTGAGTCTTTCTCCAGCTTACAAACCTGAGAGAAAGCCCCTAAGAAGGGTATGTGGTTCCTACCCGAGACAGAGCTGGAACGTAGAGATGACCTCCTCCATTCAGAGAGTTGATAAGAACTCCAGATGATTATGCAGTGGGAAAGGTGATCTGTTGAGTTAGATGTGCCTGTGGCTAAGCACAAGGTGAACGTGTGAAATCCCAAAGTGTTGGGTGCATTGTCGCGTGAACATAAATGAAGATGATGTATTAGCCTCCTCTACGCAACAGAGTTTACGAGAAACTCCAGATGAACATAAATGAAGATGATGTATTAGCCTCCTCTGCGCAACAGAGTTTATGAGAAACTCCAGATGATTCTCCTGTGTGAGGCAATGGGAAAGAAGATCCGTAGAGTGGACGTGCCTATGGACGAGCACAGGTGAATGTGTGAAGATCTGGTTCTTTTGTGTAATGCAGTAAACTAGATATATGGACATCCCTATGGATGTGCCCCTAGTGGATGAGCACTAGTGGGTGTACAAGACCCCTTGCTATATTGTTCAAGAGTCAAACCTGCCAGTAACCCTAATTGTAATATAAAGGGTATAGGTTGGCCCTACCTTAATGTGACTCGTAATTAATGTAAAAGATAATTAATTTGGTTAATATTAATTATATTATTAGCTAAGTGAGGTCGGCCATGTTGTGCCAATAGACACTTCTGTTGACAGGTTTAGGTTAGTATAAATAAAGGTAAATTCCCCTTTGAGGAAACATATCCTTCATGTGAGTTTGGAAATTTCAGCAAGTACACTTCTTTGGGAAAAGTGCGCACCTCTCTTGGGCGCTAGAGTTCTAGGGTTTGAGCACCCTCTTGTGTGCTAGGGTTTATATTGGTGGTGAAGGTCTTTCTCTTGAGGAATATAGCAAAAGATTTGGCTGGGTTTTCTTCCCTTGTGAGAAGGGTTTCCCAGGATACTTCTTGTGTTCTTGTGCATGGTGCTTCTTCTTGTGATCTTGGTTGCTACAACATTTATGGTTATGGTTAAATGCTAAAAATGGAATGAACTTCATGCTTAACCTAGCTTATTGAAAAATCAACATGGTATCAGAGCATAGTTCTTGAAAGAACCCATTGCACAAGAATCCACCAAGTTTCATCCCTTAATGCATAACTGTACGACCCTTCTAGGGTTTCCAGAAAGATCCATACGACCCTCCTTTCAGTGGTGATTCAACCCTTAATACTTGGTCGCTGGGGATCCTTTTGGCATAGAAGAGTACGACCTCTTCCAACGCATCTCCAGAATCTATCAAAACGAAATTCCGAGAAATTTTGATTTTTGGCCCTAGGGTTTCTAGGGTGTTGAAATTTCCTGCAGAATATTAATTCTAGATTTCTGAAGAAACGTTCTCCTGAATCAGCAAGCATCTCTGTGACACTATCAAAATAATTTTTGGTAGTCATAAGTCCAATATAATCCAAGGTTTCTAATTCAACCTAATCATTAGGTTTTCAAAATCCAGTTGGCGAGAATTTGAAGAAAACAATCAAATGAAGAACAGAGCATTAGTAGAAGATAGGCTTGATCGAGCAAGCAAATTCAGCTCCTGGAAATCAAGGCTTCAAGTCACTCTTGAAGAAGATGACCTCTTGGATGTGGTAACTAAAACCCTGCCAGCCACAACTACAGATATGGAGAAGGAGATAAGAAAGGAAGAAGATGTCAAAGCAAGAAAATTAATCATCTACTCAGTAAGAGACCACCTCTTACCTCGAATTGCCAACCTAAAGACAACCTATGACATGTATGAAGCTTTAAAAGGAATGTTTGAAAGTGACAACACCCTTAGATATCTTACCTTGAAGAGCCAACTTCAAAGTACCAAGATGACGAAGGGTGACTCAGTTTCCATCTTCTTTATGAAGCTATTAGAGATTAAAGAACAACTAGAGACCATCAGGGAAATCATGTCTAATAGAGAACTTGTCTTAACCACTCTCCAGAATCTTCCAAAATCGTGGAAGCCTTTCCTCCAAAGTATCAGTGGAAGAGAAGCTCTACCAACCTTTGATCTTCTATGGACAGATTGTACTCAAGAAGAACTTAGACTTAGAAATAGAGGAGTGGAAGACTCCTCAGAAGAAAATCATGCTCTTGCACTTCATACAAAGAAGGGAGGAAAATTCAAAAGAAATTTCAGACAAACATTTAAAGGTGAAAAGTCTTCATCAAACCCAGGTTATCAAAGAAGAGATGTTTCAGAAATTCAATGCTTCATATGTGACAATTATGGACACTATGCAAATAATTGTCCAACCAGGAAGAAGGGAAGACAACATGTTTCCACCGCCGACATTGATCCAGACCTATCTCAAAAGAATGAAGAAAAGAGAGAGGAGAAGTGCTTCCTCTAAAACTAAAGCATGACTACAAACTAGGTAAAACAAGTTTTATAGTTGATTGCATTTTTTCAATAAATCCCTAGTATGGGAGCCCTCATATACTTGGACCATTATCCCTGGTACGAGAGTCCAAACCATATTTGACTGAGTTTTTATGAGACAATCAGAGATGTTTTCCTTAAAGAAGAGATACCCATTCAAACAAACCCAAGGAATGTCAGATGGAGATTGATAGTGAGACAATACCTTCTCCCCCTTCGGTAGTTCAGAGGGAGAAAAACATTATTCCAGTTGATCCAATTTCTTCAGTTAATATTGCAGTTGGACATAAAAGACCTACCTAGGCTCACTTTGCAAGAGGCAGAGAAACATACAAGCCTCTCAAGGCACATCCCTAGAAAGTAAAAGAGATATTCAAAGCTATCCTTCAGTTATGAGACACCTTATTGATGATGAGCCTCCTTGTCCTAGAGAAGCCACAAGAGAACAAGTATGGAAAGATGCCATAACAAGAAGAATACCAGTATATCCTAAAGAATGATGCATAAGATATTATTCAGGAACCAGAAGGGAAATCTGTAGTAACTTCCAAGCTGATCTATAAGATCAAACATGTAGCTGATGGAAGTGTTTAGAAATACAAAACAAGATATATAGCATCAAGCGTGCGAAGCAATGTGGCTTCACAAGCTTTTGACATACTTACTTAACCATGAGATGAATCCTATGATGATAACCAAGAGCCGTGTGTAAAGCTCCTTGAGAACCTAGTGTTTCCAGATGGATCGAAACACGATGAGATGAAATACCCTTATATCAGAGATATGATGCAGAGGAAAATCATACACATGCAGTACCTTCCTACACCTGAGCAGATTGCGGACATATTCACCAAAAAAATTTGGTGAAGAATGCCTTCCTAGTTGAGAGGGAGTATTGATGACTCCAGCCAAGACAAAATTCAAAATACATCTGTGTGAGACTTGGCATGATGAAGAATGCCTCCCTAGCTGAGAGGGAGTGTTGATGATTGCAACTATGTTAGACATTCTCCAACTTACAAACCTGTGAGATGTGGATCATTGCAGCTATGTGGGTATTTATCCATCTTACAAACCTGAGAGAAAGCCCCTAAGAAGGGTATGTGGTTCCTACATGAGACAAAGCTGGAATGTAGAGCTGATCTCCCCCATTCAGAGAGTTGAGAAGAACTCCAGATGATTATCCAGTGGGAAAGGCGATCTATTGAGTTAGACATGCATGTGGTTGAGCACAAGGTGAATGTGTGAAATCCCAAAGTGATGGGTGCATCATCATGTGAACATAAATGAAGATGATGTATTAGCCTCCTCTGTGCAGTAGAGTTGACGAGAAAATCCAGATGATTCTCCTGTGTGAGGCAGTGGGAAAGAATATCTGTAGAGTGGACGTGCTTGTGGACGAGCATAGGTGAACATGTGAAGATCTAGTTCTTCTGTGTAATGTAGTGAGCCAGAGATATGGACATCCCTATGGATGTGCCCCTAGTGGATGAGCACTAGTGGGTGTACAAGATCCCTTGCTATATTGTTCAAGAGTCATACCTACCTGTAACCCTAATTGTAATATAAAGGGTACAGGTCGACCCTACCTTAATGTGACTGGTAATTAATGTAAAAGATAATTAATCTGGTTAATATTAATTATATTATTAGCTAAGTGAGGTCGTCCATGTTGTGCCAATAGAAACTTATGTTGACAGGTTTAGGTTAGTATAAGTAAAGGTAAATTCCCCTTTGATGAAACATATCTTTCATGTGAGTTTGGAAACTTCAGCAAGTACACTTCTTTAGGAAAAGTGCACACCTCTCTTGGGCGCTATAGTTCTAGGGTTTGAGCACCCTCTTGTGTGCTAGGGTTTATCTTGGTGGTGAAGGTATTTCTCTTGAGGAATATAGCAAAGGATTTGGTTGGGTTTTCTTCCCTTGTTGAGAAGGGTTTCCAATGATACTTCTTGTGTTCTTGTGCATGGTGCTTCTTCTTGTGATCTTGGTTGCTACAACATTTATGGTTATGGTTAAACGCTAAAAATGGAATGAAATTCGTGCTTAACCTAGCTTATTAAAAAATCAACATATGGTTGAGGGCGTTATCTAGAGATTGAATATTCTCTCCAAAGTGTATTTCCTAAAATATAGGGTGCCTCCTACAAAATAGGGGTGCCTCCCTCTTCATTTTGACTTCAGTTAGGATTTCATTTCTACTATTGGTGAGTTGAGTTAAACTAATGGAGGACATCTCATGCATGCAACAATTGTTTTTTCTCATGCAACAATTGTTTTTTTCATTCTTAAGAGAAGGAGGGCTCATATCTCATGCATGCATGCTCTTCTCTCTCCTCCACACATGTGGACTCAGTTAACTGTTGATTACTTTGACATTTGACTCATACTAGGTGGCAATTAAACTATGGTTTCTGTCAGTGAGTGTCTACTTCACTCTAGATCACTTTTAAAGTGAATTATCTTGGTCATGCAACTATTTATGGAGCATTAACATATTATTAGGGATTATGCATGTATCTATTGCTCACTCATGTAATACAATTTGCACATTCATTCTCAATTCTTTCTTCATTCTCTCAGGTTTTTTTTATAAGATTTTTGTGAATTTCTCTAGCTAGGTTCTCTCTGAATTTCATATGGTATCAGAGCTTTGTTGCTAGGAGAAAGCACATAGGAACTTTATTTCCAGGTTCAGGAGGAAGATGTAGAAAAAAAGAATAGAATTTACGTTGGCGACTCTTCTCATGCCATATAATTATTTTGAGTGGAAGCCAAAGATTCTACAACTGCTTCTAGTTAAAAAACATGTATTTTAACTACGTGGATGAAGCTTATGGTCTTATTAGTTTGTCAATTTATCATGTGTTATTATTTCATATTGATGCTTGTACTACTCCAAACGGGATTTGGACCACACTAGAAGGTCTCTTTGGAAAAAAGACGAGATGAGAGGCCATATGCTTGAGGTAGAATTAAATTTATTGGATCCAAGAAGCTTTGATAATATCTAGGACTTCTTCACGAAGTTCAAGTCACTTCTTATTGAGCTAAAGGGATTTGTTATTGACAAATATAAGTAAGAAACACAATTAGTTCTTGCAATTTTGTCAAAACTAGGTCCGAAATATGCAATGTTTATCTCAACATTTCATACAATAAGGATCACATTGGGAGCAACTTGGACCATGCCATCATTGGATCAGTTCATTGAGTCCCTAATGCATTAGCAAGATAATATCATCAAGATGGGGATAGTCAAGGATTCCAAGGTGCATGCACTTGATGTGCATGAGAGAAACAACAAATCTTATCCGAAATTCAAGCAGAAAGGAAAGGGAAAGGTGCATTCTAAGCAGGAGGAGGAAGGCAATTCCTCCGATGGATCCTCAGGTTCCAAAGGTGGAAATGGATAGAAAGGGAATCCAAAAAGAGGTTATTGCAACCATGACTCTCATCCTGAATCAACATGCATGAAGAAGACAATAGACCTTGTTATACCCTATCCTAGGGATAACTAAGGAGATCACGTCTCGAGGCCCACTGGTCCTAGAAATGGAGTATCGAAAGTCAGACGACTTGAGCATGGCCCCAAAGGGCCCCTCTTTTCTTCAGTGCAGTCCATTTATCACTAGCAGCAGTATCCATCCCACCAGCCTGGTCCTAAAGTAGCAATGAGTCTTGCTCCGTGAGGTAATGAGTCTGGGTATCATGGTATGTATCACTCCAATTTTTGAAACACTTGAATATGTTGTAATAGCTCCTTTTTCATTTCATGATGTTTGCTTGGAAATTATGCTCTTTCCCTCGTTCATAACTGGAAGGGTGACATGGTTCCCTAGTAAGTTGATTTCCCTTTAGGATGGGTTGCCACTGGATGGATCTATGAAAAGTCATCATCTGTTCCCATACTTACCACTTTCCATCTTTATTCCTCTCATCTTCCCTATCCTTGTTTGGGCATTGGGATTGGCTACACTATGAAGGTTTGTACCTTACCTCATTGGAAGAACGGGATAAAGGCCCAAAGGGTAAAAGTAGATGGCAAGAGTTAAAATCCAATGTTGAAACCTTTGAGATGCTTCACCCAGGGTTCCTCAAGAAAGTAGTGAAAAGCTTCTCAGTAAGAAAAGGGGACCTATAAGATAAATAAACACTCAAGGTACTAGTTTATGGATAAGAGGTCTCATCATGAGCTGGCCTATTATGACCATGGGCATGTAGCGATATGACATTACCACCTATCTGGTCACCAAACTAGGGTATTGGCTCTTGGTGGCATGGCCAAGAGAAAGGGGGTCTCATCACAAGCCAACCTTCTCATTTCCATGAAATGTTTATGGATAACGATGTCACCTCTGGTCATCAAACCATGACAGTGTCCCTCAACTATTCCCTTGAAGCACAATAGCAAAAGATTGAAAGAAATAAAGCTAATAGTAAAAGGCAATGTATGGGCTAGGAAACAATTGCATTTATGACAAGGTGCAACTTGTCCTCTACAAAGGCACCCACAGGTAAGACTTTAAATTTCCATGTTATTACATGCACCCCATGCCCAAATACTTACCCCATGTCACCTCATACACTTACATGACTTGGACTAGATCCCACCTGGGAAACACCCCAAACTTAAGAGAGGTTATCCCAATAGGACACCCTGAGACCTTCTCCAAACCTAACTTGTCAAATTGCATAACATCTTTGAGCATTTGTCTTGGTTAAGGGGGGTTTGATGCACATGTTTGGGTAATTTAATTATTGGATGTGATTTACATGCTATGATCCCTGTGACTTATGAACCCTTGGAGGGCATACTTGTTGTTGTTGTAGGACCTTTACACGTACACATGAGGGAATGATTAGCTTGGACCTTCATGGGGCTTAAATCCCATAGATGGATGCTAAAACCCCAGCTAGGGGTAAGAAGAAATTGAAGACTTGTACCGGGAGAAAGAAGGATGTGGCCTTTGGAGGCACCTTGGCAGATCTAGACCTAGGGGGACCTTGCTCTTCCCACATAGACATTAGCCCTTGAGGGCCTTGGACGTCACCGTCATATCCCTAGACGTCATCCAGAGCTAGGGCTTCATTTTTGGAGGCATTTGTGAGCCTGGTGGCACGTGTGGGCATCATTTGGGGCTTCTGGAGGCCAAGCGCCCCACTTTTCTAGCTCAACGTTCCACATTTAGGGCTCAACGTCACCATAGAGGGGCATGACGTCACCCTTGGAGGTGTTTCTAGATGCAAATTAATTTTAATTATGTCAAAATTGAATTTTGATGTAAATTGGCCAGGTCGGCCTTGTTTTTTACCTAAAAGGTCAAAATTTTGTATAAATAAGCATAAAGTACTCTCATTTTTACATAATAACTTGTCATTTGAGTCAATAGGTCTGAAATTTGCGCCCTATTAGGGTTATTGGCTGAAATTGTGAGGCTCCACTCTTGTTAAAGGTTATTTTTGCAACTTGGATCAATTTTGGAAGTTTTATGGTGATCTTGCATGGTATTCTCATGATTATTCTTGATGCAAGTAAGTGAAATATGCATTTTGTCATCTATTGAATCGTTTATTGTATGGTTTTATTTTCTCATACAAGATTATGAAATTGCATGGTGTATTTAATGCTTGAAGTAAGACGCTTAACTTGCTACTTCCTTACTTTTTATTTGCCAAGCTTTTCATTAATTGATCTAGTAACTAGTGAAACCCTAGAGCCCTAAATTACTAGCACTCTAAGGGTTTGGACATAGTTATTGTTGCATAAGTTTTACTCCGTAAGAAGGATAAGGAGAGCAAGGCGTTGGGGCCTAGAATTTCCTACACCCTAACATCTTGTCTCTTGAGGTCAAAGCATAGGGGAACTTAAGTTACTACTTCTCCTATGCCTTTTCCCTCTTAGAATTTTGTGCATCATCATCATTGATTTGTAGCTTTAGAAGAAGCCATCCACCTTGACTCCATTACCCTTGAAGGCATTAGTCCTTCTCTCTCACTTCTTGAGAAGACTCAACTCAAACTCCTTCACTTCATACTCAAACTCTTTCACTTTATATTCTACTAATTTGCTAACCTAGTCTAGAAATACTAACAACTAATTTATTGTTGTCATAATCACTACTACAACTATCATTTTGAAGCTTATATTAGCCTACTAACCATCTAAGTCATCCCAGAATTTGTATAAGGAAAGGTATTATCAATAAGTGTTAAAGTGTATGTTTAATTTCCTTTTTTAGAGTACAAATTCTGAAGGTGTTACCATTGTCATAGTTGTTGTTACAACCATTGTTGCAACTCTTAACAATCCTAAATTCATCCATAAAACCATTGGGAACTTGTACTAAGCAAACCATAATCATCAAGGATATTGAAGTAATGTCTTATTGCTTTATTATAGTGCTTTTCTGAAGTGGTTTCCATTGTTGTCATCATCGTTAATTAATGTTGTTGTAAATGTTTGGACAACCATTTAAGTCATTCATTAACTTGTAATTATCTTGAAAAGTGTGAGTGACAAACCATTATCAAGTTTGCAAGACTATTGTATCTCTTCCTTGTCATCATAACTTGCACCTTTCAAGATATATTGTTGCTACTATAATCTCACTTCCATTGTATAGTAATTTGCTTAGGCAACACATGATTTGTTTAAGAAGTCATTGATTATAATTGTTTATACTAACGTTTGATGTTTCATTGGTAAAGGGAAGGTACAAACCCATTCTCATTTTCCCTTGTACTTTTAAACTTCACCAAAGTGACTTCTTTTGCTGAGTGACCTAGAGAGAGGGGTGGGTTTTCACCATATCTTTTCCCCTTCATCAACCAGCTAGGTCCTAGGACGTCTACCTTAGAGTGAGGTTTTCCTCCTCCTAAAGAGAAAGAGGTACCCTTTTGGGGTGACAGTGATAGGGTTACCTCCGTGTTACGTCAATCTAGGCCTACTTGCCTTTAGGCTTTGGGAAAGTATAGATTGTGTGATAATAGACCTCATGGCGCAGAAACTTCAACAGAACAATCTTGGGGATTGCATTTTTGAGAATGCCAAGAAGAAGCCAAAAGATTAAGCGTGAACAAAACGAGGTAATTATCATGCTTTGAGTTCCATTCATTCTTCTCCCAATGCATGGATTTTGGATTCAGGAACATCCCATCACATGGGAGCCACAAAATACGTCTTTTCATATTTAACTGCTAGCATGGGTCCTCCCATCCTCATGGGTGATGATACTCCTGTAGAGGTCATTGGATAGGGGAGAGTATAGCTCCAACATGGAATATTTGAGAATTTATTGCATGTTCTGAAACTCTCCATGAATCTACTCTCTCTCTCTCTCTCTCTCAGATAGCACAATCAGGCACAGGAAAAAGGGTGGAATTCACATAGGATTTCGTGACCATATATGACATGCATGAAAACTCCAAGATTTTTATTGGTGAGGTCAATCACCCATCTTGGTTGTATACATTCTCTAAGTTTATTTCTAAATTTGATTCCTCATTTCTATTGACTCATTCTAATGATAATAGTAGATTTGGGCGCGCGAGATTTGGTAATGTAAATTCCAGGTACATGTAGCAACTCAACAAACAAGGAATGGTTGAAGGATTCTCAGGGAATGGTCAAAGGCATGCATCTCATGAGATATATGCACATCCTCTTACATTAGATTCAGAAGGTGATGGACATAAATATGATAAGCCACAATAGATGCCCAAGTGGGCACATTCCACCCTACATGGAGTAGGTGACCTTGTGGGAGATCCATTGAATCAGAGGAGGACAAGATCCTAGTTTGAAGAGCCTCATCATTCACTTGTAGCTACTAAACCAATGATGCACATGCATTTCTACATGGTTGAAGCTTCAAACCCTCAACCTTATGCAAAGGATGCAGGGAATCTCCTCGAGAACCAAACTCTTATGCTTCCTTTAGACAAGAAGCTTGTCAATTGTTGATGGGTCCACGGGGCCAAGAGGAAATTAGACGAATATGTTAGCATGTACAAGGCAAGACATGTTTCCAAGGGACTTCAACAGATCCATACATATTTCTACATCTTCAATAGAATCTTCACCGAGCATAACCTTGCACATTTTCTTAGCAGTTGTCTTTCTTTCCTTCTTCATTTTTG
>ML785482.1:633113-644126 GCA_009831015.1 Picea engelmannii
CAGTGTTCATTCATTTAGGTGCATTATAAAATGGGTACCTAACATGACTTTATAGTCAGGACCCATTCTTTATTTACACCATAGTAGTGTTCAGTGGGGGTGTTAGAGTAATTACACACTCAGATAGTGATTATTTTTCCTAAGTTTGACAGTCTAAGGTCGAGGGCACTATCCAAAGATGGAATAGTCTCTTTAGAGTGTATTTCCTAAAAAATAGGGTACCTCCTAAAAAATAGGAGCACCTCCCTCTTCATTTTGACTTCAGTTAGGAGTTCAGTTAGACTAGTGGTGAGTTTAGTTAAACTAGTTGAGGACATCTCGTGCATGCAATAATTGTTTTTCTCTCATGCACTAGTTTCTTTTTTCATGCTTAAGAGAAGGGGGGCAGATATCTCATGCATGCATGCTCTTCTCTCTCCTCCACACATGTGGACACAATTAACTGTTGATTACTTTGACAATTGACTCATATTATGTGGCAGTTAAACTTCGGTTTCTGTCAGTGAGTGTCGACTTCACTTTAGATGACTACTAAGGCGAATTCTCTTGGTCATGCAACTATATATGGTGCATTGACCTATTATTAGGGATTATTCATGTATTTATTACTCACTCATGTAATACAATTTGCACATTCATTCTCCATTCTTTCTCTCATTCTTGCTTCTTTATCTCTTGTTCTTTTTGCAAGCTTTGTGTGAATTTCTCTAGCTAGGTTCTCTGTGAATTTCGAGATTTAGTGTGGACAAGAGATAGAGGCATTCTTACTTTAATGGACCTTATGCATTTTTCATTCAACATAGGGGGGATTTCAATGTTGTTTATACCACCCTTCCCACACTGCTCATCAATTAACAAAACTTTATATGATCACAAATATTCCTTAGTTACATTCCTCTAGTAGTTAATCTTTCTTGTTAATAATAAGGTCTTGAATCCTAGTTCAATTAGATGGGCATACAATCCAAGATTAGTAAGTAATGGTAAGGCCTCTACCAAATCCAACCATTTATTAAAATCATTAGCATCAATTACCTCTCCACTACAAACTAAAGATTAAAGAAGAATTACCAATGCCATGAAATAAAACATAGAACATGGTATCTCCACTACAAACTAAAGATCAAAGAAGAATTACCAACCCATATGTATGATGCCATGAAATAAAACATAGTGAATAACATGTGTTTGTTGATCTCACTTATTCCACACTATTTGAAATACCTTTGAGTATGTCTCTTTCATTATATATTTTAATTTAAAAATAAATTAAATATTCTATCTTTAATGTATAATGAAAAAAAGTCTTCCAAGAATAATTTAGTTCCACTAAGTGATTGTAACTTGAGTTATTTTATCCAATCCCTAATTGCAATGCGACTTCATCTTATCCCATGATGGTAGGTAGGACAACTTAGAGTATAACATAATTGCTATATGTTTTCCATTGTCATCCTTAACTCAACCTTTTAAAACTTTGCAATGATTAAAATAGAATTTTAAAAGTTGAATTCAAAATATAATTTTAAAAGTTGAATTCCTTCCTGAAACCAATCACTCTAAGAATATTTTTCCATTAACATGAAAACCTTAATTGTTGGTCAACAAAAAGGCACTATTCTTAATCTTGTAGCTAACAATTTGTATTCTAACTGTTCATTCACATTACATGGAAGAAAAAATCTTAAATTTGATCGACAATAATCTATATCATTTTCAAATGTGGATTTGGTTCAATTACTTTACACAATGTCTTAGCTCACCATGTCCACCAATTTAGATCTTACAAATCTATTTTAACAACTGATCTATTAAGCAATCTTATATATCGAAATAAAGCAAACACTTTGACATCTTAACCCAAACTCCCCTCAAAGATTTTTTCCCAAAAAAATGCACAAATGTACCAATGAGAAACTTGCCTCCGAGGTGGAACCTATAAATGAGTGCTCGTATAAAATACAAACACACATACTTTAAAGGAGATAGCAAGAACCTTAACCCTTAAACCCTGCATACAATAATACTCTCCAGCTCACAAGAGATATAATTCACTAGCATTGGTTTAGGGTTTAAGAGTGATTCTTAAATATTCATTAAAACACTCTCTCTTAATACTACATCGAAACAATTTAAATGCACTATAAAAATCCCATAAAATTGTGTAAGAGAATTGCACATTGGATGGATGTAGATAAATTCCCCTCGTTTCTTTGCTATAATTGTCAGACAAAAAATTATTTAAAGAAACAACAAATGGTCACATGTCCTATCGCTCGAACTTGATTTGGGAGCCATGGAGGATAGCACCGATGACGAGAAGATCAATAACTAAGAAATTATTTTGCTTGGATTGTATGAACCTTGGTTATAGTGGAAATAAATCCAAGGAAACCTGCAAAATGGATTTAGAATGCAATAGTTCCCATAGGAATTCATTGCCAATCCACTCTCAATGTAACTCCCATTATTAGTATTACTTATAGATATGATCAATAAGCTTGAGATTCCATCAAGTAAGAGCTCAATATTATAGCTATTAGTACCCATAGACCCTTATTCTCACCCATTTGTTCAATTGAATTCCAACCATATATATATATATATATATATAACGATATGTTGGAGTGGTAAACAAAGCATGTATGGTTAAAACAACTGGGTACATGTCCTTCATATAGTGATCAACCTTCAACTTTCCATAAAATATGAACAATCATGTTGAGAAATTATTTAGTGTATAAGTGATGATGATCTAACTATGAAATTGTGAGGATATTTAGGAAAAAAATGAATGCAAGCAATGCTGACAATCTATCGAAAGACCTCCTTCTTGAAGGATTTAAAAAAACATGAATCAATTGAGCCCATTGCAGTTTTTAAAGGCCAACACTCTTTTCGATCAAATGGTATGAGGCCATCACTACACCTCTTCTCCATTTTTGGAATCTTTTTGTATATTCTGAGAGGACTCCTGTGTATAATCCAAGAACAACAAAATAATGCAGGTCACTACGCTGAGAAGCCAAGCATATGGTGATGATAGATATTCCCTCTAAGTATGAATATCTAGGGATAAGGATAAGGTACAACTCTAACTCTAGCAAGACAAAAAGAACATTTGGTTTCATGGTGCATAATGAAGTCATTATCATTGATGAACTTGTGGAGCAAGTGCAATCTAAGGTATTTAAGGACAATGTTGTTGATGAAAACTAGACACAATTGCTTAGTGAGGGATATGGTGTAGATAATACCACTAGTGGATATAGGGTAAAATGTGGGCTTTGTTTCACAACAAGAAGGAAAGGGAAGAGTAAACAAGTAGGGGGATGTCATAAAAAAATCACTAGAGTTATAGTAAATGAAATATTGCAGTTGACGAGGAATGGAAGAGAAGATTAGTGAGGAAGAGATTGAAAGAAGGGGAATCGATTACTGACATCAATCGTATGTGTCCAATGGCAGGGTCATCTAGAAGGTTACATAAACACATACACTTCATATATGATGTTTGTTGAAAACAAAGATTTTAAGAACAAGTGGTATGGACAACCAAGTTTTGAACAATAAACATAGATACTAGCACAACCATATTATAAAAGGTGGTGATATATGCCAATAGGTGTCATTTTCCACCCTTCAAAAACTAATACAGTTGATCTGTTATGATGGTTATGATAAGAACTGTGACAAAGGACTAATATACTATCTTCGATACTTTCTCATGCTGTGGATTATAATACCAACTTCTCATTCTTCGTGTTCGATCCAATCCATTGATGGGTTCTTCTATTTCTCACCAAGTTGTTGAAGAACAATGCCTCTACAACCATGCTTGTAGCTCATGGTGATCCTTCTCAAATTCCATGTACATAAAACAATATTTACTGCTCAAATCCTTGACATGAGCAAGAGTCGTCTCCCTTTCCCTCCTATTATTATAATGAATTAAACTTTAAATATAATAGGTATTTATTAAAATCTATTAAACATTAAGTTTATTTGTGTAGATCCTGACCTAGTTGGATGAGAGCATTGACGTAGGGAACTGAGAGAAGGGATATGAACCACCATATTTTGGATGGATGATAATGGCTCCATAAACAATAGCTTGAAGTTATGAGATATGAGCATGCCACCATAGAGTTCTGATGCATTCAATGACGAAAAATATGTAACTGTAACTTCCACTAGGTCAAATGGGGCATTGTGTTAAGTATATTGGTCCATCAGCCCACGCTGTACAGAATTGCCAAACTCTATTCTTGCGATCAATCATAAATTAATTTTCTGATCGATATTTTCTATCCCTTTAGACTCTTAGATTAGAAAAATGAACTTATATATACCAATGAAGGGTTGCTTTATACCGCGTTTGGTTATGGATTGTCACAATAACAATGTCTCCATTCTTCACATGCACGGTTGGGACCGATTGTTTCCCATTCACAATTATTACATTCGGCCATTGACATAATGTGCTCATCCTTTTCTACTCTATCTGTGCCAATCCATAACTTATTAAATCATAAACATAGATAGTGAGGGATCATTATATGGACACAATAATAAGACCAAATTATGCTTATCTTATTGTTATGCTTCCAAGATCAAATTAAACAAACATAAACATTAACTTCCCATATAATAAAGGTGTGCCTTTGTACGCCTACCGAAGTGGGTCTCAGAATGTAACATCCCCACTATAATCCACAGTTTAATTAATGCATAATGTAACTATGAATGTGGCTATGACCAAGCGATGTAATATGCAGAATGTATTTTCTGAATTTTTAATGAATAAAATGTGTTTCCAACTGCTAGGGGATATGGACATTGATGGGGGTTGAGTTTTCCATAAGAGAAGAGAGTGTCTAAAAGGGGTCCAAGGGGGAAATTAATTATGGGTATTAATTCAACCCATTTTCCTGAATTTTATTATCATTGGGGATAACTTCTAAATTTTTGTTTGAGTGTATGAGAGCCCAATCATTAAACTCATGTAAGAGGGTGGGTGTGAGAATCACATCCTATAGTTATTGGAGAGCACGAGGTTGAAATACAATCAACATTGGGTAGAGTGAGCAATCAATTATATTTGGAAAATAGAGAAAATTTGTATGGGTAGTTACAAATAGTTTTACACATTGAAGTTTTACATAAACAACAAGCAGAGGGAAGAGGAAGAAGAGCACTGGAGATAGACAAAGAAGGTTGGGAAAATTTTGGAGCATGATGAAGCATTTTGGAGCTAAAGATTGAAGAGTCAGGTTGTTAGGCCTGAAGAGTGAACTGTTGTGTGTGTTGCACTGTAACAACAAGTGTTTGTTGTTGTTGCTGGTAGTTTTCCTGGCAGTGAGTTCCCTTGAGTTCCTAGTAGAGAGATTCCTAGTTACCAGCGTTAGAGAGACCCTGATAAATGAATGGGATGCCTAATAGATTGAGAGCAATGAAGGGGTATATTCCTTGGGTTGGGTGGGTCAAGATGAAGAGAGTTGAAGGAATTTTGGGATAGTTGTAGGAGAATACTAGTGGGGTTTGGATATCTAAGTTGTGAGGGGACAGTGAGAGACACCATTTTCTTGTGGATTCCTAGCCCCAAATTGGGGGTGACTTGCTGTTTAGATTTGAAATAACAAGTCTATGGTTGGGTGGAATGTTTTTCCCAAGAAGTTGGTTGCACAATTGTTTTAAAAAGATAAGTGTTTATCTGTTTTCCTGAGTTAATTCATGAGTTTAATTGTTGTGCGTTTTACTCTGTGCATGAGAATGCATTATATGTTGTTGTGGTGAATTTATTAGCTTCATTTATGTTTTTAACTAGTATGGACAATTGCATGAGCTTGATTGTCATGTTGTTTGTAATTATGTGTTTAAATGTATTTGTTAATCAATTTTAGTAGTAACAGTAACGGGATTCTGGCATGGTGCTTGAATCGTTGCGTGCGCTGAGAAATAGTTGTCAGGCGTACTACAAAGGCTGTTGTGCGCATGGTTTGTCCCAATGAGGAGGTGAAATTCATGTTAGGTAGCATGACGTAGCTGCATTTAAATAATTAGTATTTAAAATGGTTAAATATGTGTATAAATCGTATTTGGTAAGCTACATGAATTTAGTTAGTAGAAAAATTTCGAATTTATGTGTATTTTCCACAAGTAATATTCCTCGATTAAGCTAGGGGATGTTACACAGAATCATAAATTCCATCAAACAGAACAAAGCATAAAGAATCCATTCTAATAATCCTATAGGGAAAACTCGTCGCAAAGGCATTATATGGATAATACCCATGGTGGCTAAGGATCTTCAATGGAGCAAGGCTGAAATTGCCTAGTCGGACGTTGTATTCAGAACCAATCATGATGTTTCTGGCTTTCATGTCCTAGTGGATTACATGCGAGCCAAGCTGATGTCAGAAATGATGTATCTATGTTCCCAATCCAAAAATCTGCCTACAATATCCTGCTTTTATCATGCTTTGTTATCTGTCTATGTGTTGCGCTATCGATAGTGGAACAAATTGATTGAACTACCTCTTCATGGTTGAAAACCAAAAGGCCATCCCACCAGCCTACACCAACCAAATGTGGCTAGAGGAAGTGGACATCTGGCCATGATTATTCTATGTCCACACCATCTAAATGTGGCCACATGAAACGAACACCTGTCACAATTATTTAAAATAATCTTGGAAAAAACAATAAAGAAAAAAATGTTAAGGTTTAGGTTTAGAATTTAATCTCATCTCTCCTTTGTTGAGGACGATGAAGAATATTAGGGCATCGTTAAATCTTAGCCATCCACTTAATATTTTTTAATTAAACCACCAATATTTTGGAACCCCGATTCTGAAATAGAGACACCTATCGATATAATTACAGGTGGACGTCAATAGAAGGGTAATGTATAAACAAAAATAAACCATAAGTAGTTGTCCTAAACCTGGTTTAAGACAACCAAATTTTGTGCACAACCCTTTTAAAAACAAATGCATTCTAACATCATAACAACTATACATAGAAAAAGATGTCATACTCAAATATAGAGGAAGCAACTATGCATAGAAAAAGAGGTCATACTCAAATATAGAGGAAGAAAATTATTGACTTTCCCATAAAAAAATTACTAATTTATCTTACCATTTATAAAATGCTTTTAACAACATATAGAGATTGACAATTTAATACTTCATCATCATCATATTTTTTTACCCTTAATTATGAAAGTTGCTTGTACAAATACATATATTAAACTCTCCAAAGACCAAATCGGTGAGCATCATAAACTTCAAATCCATGGAACACCCATGGTGAATCTAAACACAAAGTTTCCCTCATTTCAATCAAAATTGGCCGAAATGACTTAAAACATTTGCTATATATATTACACTTTTATGCGACCAATGGAAACTTCGTCTCTTTTTTCCATGTCACCACGAAGTATCCCTAAATCCTCATAAAACCCTAGACCCTCACAACACCCTACTCACTGATGTTCTTCCCGGACATTTTGGCCTCCGACCCATCTGCGGCGATATCCATCCAGACATCCACTCCGGCGGCCTCCTCCAGGTACGTATTTCCCCTTTTCGCCCTTTTAATCTGAGCAAGGGTACGCTTAAATCTGTGATTACACTCTTGCAAAGATAATGTCAATTCAGCGACTATGGAAACGTTTGATAACGAACAAAGTCTCAGTATCATCCACTCGTGTATCGATACCAATTCCGCTGCTTCGTCCTTTTGCAATGCATGCAAATCCCCACATAAAAATCGTCAAATTCTGCACGGAAACAGCAATCCGATCCCCAAGCCCACCAAACAGGGGCGTTGTCACAGATTTTTTCATCAACAAATGCGGTATGACAGAGAAAGATGTTTCAAAAGTCTTTAAACTTCACAAGGGCTTGCTTCATAAATCAAACCAGAATTTGGAAGAAGGTTTGGAGCTATTAAGTGAATGTGGTTTGACGACCCCTGCTCAGATTCGAAAGGCGGTCCTTTACAATCCTAATATTTTCTTATATAAATCCGTAGGAAACTTCAAGTCTAGGCTCAGCGTGCTTAGGTCTATCATGGAGAAAGAGGATATATGCAAAATCGTTATTATCAATTCAAACATTTTAAATTACAGTGAGGATAAGCTTAGATCTGCATATTCACTCTTGCAAAGATTAGGTGTTGAGGGTGAAGCGTTATCGAAGTTAGTGGCAAAGCAACCTCGTTTGCTCACGACTACAGAGGAAACTGTCATTGAGTCATTTAAAGTGGCCGAGGGATTGGGGCTTGAGAAGGGATCACAGATCTTTGGACTTGGTTTGCGTGGGATACTAGGAATAGGAAAAGAAAAGATGGATCGAAAACTGCAGTGTTTGAGCAGCTTGGGTTTCTCCGAAAAACAAATTTTCAAATTCTCAAGTCGGACGCCGTGGATTCTGGGACTTTCAGAGGAAAAATTGAAGCGGAAGGTAGATTATCTGGTCAAATCACTGGGGCTTTCATTGGATGATATTGTTACATGTTCCTGTCTGTTGGGATTGAACTTGGAGACGAGGATAATCCCTCGGTATAGAGTAATGGAGGCCTTGAAGTCCATGAAACTGTTGAAAACAGAGAGGATTTCCCCACATATTGTTAAATTGACAGAAAAACGCTTCTTGTTAAAGTATGTTAATCGGAATGCCGAATCCTCCTCAGTTCTGTGGGATATTTACTATGGAGGGAAAGCTGGGAAAGCTGATCATTGACAAGGATACATGCAGGGAGTGTTTTTTTTTCCAGAGAAAAGCAGTTTCATTGCTATTCAGATTACAAATGAAACTTTACAAAAGGATTCAGGTAATGTGTTTCAGTCAAAAGGATTCAACAAAAGTTGTGAGCAGCTTCAATCAATATGACGTTTCATATGTACTGCTTTAATTTTTGAAGTCTTTGTGCATGCACGCAGAGAATGTGGAGGCTTCACTTTATAACAGTTTTATGGCTTCCTTGGCACAAGAAGGGTGCATGTAACAGCGGCCAGCTAACTGTTCTGAGAAGCAGATTTTGAAACAAAAGCGATTCAACGGCATTGCTTTTAATTCAAGGCGCAGTTCACCTTCCTTCCTGTCTTCCATTGATTTTAAATGCAAAGGCAAAATGAGAATGAGAAAGGCAAAATTTGTTATTAACACACTACGGACATGATTATGTTGCAAACTCCTCTTACACAGTTTATATATAGAATTGCCCAGTTTATATCTAGAACTGCCCACTTTCTACTTTACTTAACAGGGGTCAGGGTGCCTCTGAGCACATAGTTATCTCACTACAAACACCTCATCTTTGCAAAACATAAACAGAGTCATCGAATGGATGTTATTAATGGTCTTAAATGAGTAGTCCAACTCTTATATATTGGCAGATTGTCCTTACCAATATATTCATTTTCGATGGCAAACAGTGCTCTCGTTTTAACTTAATGGTAATTTCTATCATTTTTGTACACATTTTCTTAAGTGTTATATGTGTTTATAGTCAAATATGAAGTCGTTATTGGTTGGATTCAAACCCTAGTCAAGTAATTCCAATGACGATGTTTTTAAGATTCTGTGTCCTCGGGCTGGTCTTAGTCCCTTGCGAGCTTGAAAGTATCATGATGTGCAGGTCCTTTGTGCCTTGCAAGCCCACAAGCTCCCTTGATTGAACCAATGTATGTAGAGATGGATGACCCCACTTTACTATTTCAGTATATAGATATTCTATCTTTTGATTCAATTTTAAAAAATGGTTGAGCAATTTTAACTTTGTTTGGAGGCTTGATTCACCCTACCTCAGCCTTGCATTTGGAGATCACTCTTGGGGGCTTAGGGACTGTTGGAGAGCTGTTTGTGAGGTGCGGAACCTTGCTAAGCAGTCTCGTCAGAGGGTTTTCTGCTGGTGTGGATTATTGTTTACTGTTGGCTGAGGACACGGACCTTGTGAATTGTGATTACTGTTCGGCACAGTTACTGCTGGTTATAATCACTGTTTACTACTGCGTTGGAAGCTATTCATTATATACAAATTCACTCCCGGTTGGATACTGTTCATTAGTGCTCTTAATTGCTAAAGACCACTGGGTAATTAGATGTTACTTGCTGTTATTGTTGTTGGAAATTGGTGCTGGTATGTTCCTGATCTGTTTCCTGAAAATTTCCTTGTTTGCCGGCTGCCCTAAGACCCTAGAAACCCTAGGGATATTACACGATTTGTAGAAATGTTTGGATGAATGAAATCTAAATAATAATATTTAAAAATGAGACTTGAAACCCTAGGGATATTACACGATTTGTAGAAATGTTTGGATGAATGAAATCTAAATAATAATATTTAAAAATGAGAATTGAAGTTGGAAGCAAGTTTAACATTCACTAGTGAGATTTGAAGTTAGAAGCAAGATTAACATTTACTAGTGAGGCTGGTTGGTGCTAGATATAAATGACAGAAGGAAAACAAAAAACCTTCAATTTTAGTGGACCTTGTAAGTGTTGAACTCTTAGGTTAAACTTTGACTTTATAAAAAGGAGGAAATAGAAATGGGTCAAATTTGTTTTGCACTTAAATGTAAATCATTGCTAGATTGTAAATCATTGCTAAATGTCAAACCTTTGAAAATATTTTACTGAATAATTGTAGCATCATCTCTTATGACATGAATGTTGTAGGGATGTTGTCACATATCATGGTTAACTATATATGTATTTTTTTAAATAATAATATAATGAATATTATAGATTGACTACATATTAAAAAAATACAATTAATTTTATTTATATATATATATATATATATAATGTCCCTTTTCAAATAAGAGCTCCAGAGAGGAGGCTTAATGGTCTAAACTATTCCATTAGACTATAGCCAGGGCCAAAGAGGGGTAAACAGGGTTACTAGAGGTCACTCTAGTCACAGGTGTTATATTCGGAAAGTGACATTGAGCTAAAAAGGGTTAAAAGTGCTTTTAAGTCATTATGAGCTAAAAATAGAAGT
>ML785482.1:648616-661944 GCA_009831015.1 Picea engelmannii
ATATTTATTTAAAATCTTTATCTACTCGGTAACTTGCAATTCAAAACTTAAATACTAAAAATGTAGTTTTACATTTTAAATATATGTACATACATAAAACATATTTTCCAAATGCATTTTATAATAATAAATATCATTTAATTTCAATTGTGATTTACAAAATTGAAATTTAAGTTTAAAAAAAAAAAAGCTTAATATTTAAAGTACTTGAGATATGTTATTTATTACATATATTTCTAAAAGATGGTGATTTTATTTATTAATATATTTCTAAAAGATGGTGATTTTTAAAAATAAAATACATTTCCATATATTTACATGTAAAAAAAATGAATATACAATATGTTATGCCTAATGCAATTTTTATTATAAATACTTCTCTTTTATGTGTAATACAAGAAATTGAATATCTTACAAAAATTGTGCTCTATTGAAACCTAGTGACAAATGTACTATAACTATTAATACTTTTAATACTTTCATTCCAATGAATATTGCATTATCCAAGTAATCAATTTGTCATTGGAGTTCATATTTTAATATTAAATAAATTACAATTTTATATAAGAGTAAGTATATATGAGAGATATTTCAAATCCATCTTTAAAAACATTCTAAGTTTGTATAGTTCTTTTTCTCCCTCTATATGTTTATATCTTCAATGTAAACTTTTATATTCTTATTATTCTTAACATGATACAAATGTTATAGATATTATAAAAATATAAATTTATTTCTTTAAGAATTAAAATATACTTGCAAATTTTTGTTTGATCTGTCCGAGAGTCATTCCTAGATCTTGCTCAATTCTTCACAAGTATATAAATTATTGTTGTTCAAATAGTTACATACATCAAAAAATATATTGACACTTCAATAAATGTATTTTTCACTTTGCTCACTTATGCATTCTTTTTCAATTCCATGCATATCCATTATATTTTTTCTAATACATTGATGCAACAATGTTTTTCTTAGATGGTCTTTTGGTTCTCTTTATCCATCCTTTATTAAAACAACATATGGAATGTATAGTGTCAATACTAACGACAAAATGTATTACATGGACATGAAATGAAGAGATTCTTTTCAATGCCATTCTAAAATTTATAGACTTCAAACCAACCTTAGAAGATCGTCATTTTGCACTTTATTTTGATGGAAGAAATACATTGCAAAGTTTGTTTGCGTCAATGCTCAAGTGCTATTTCATAGACTATCTCAAGTGAAAATTGAACCATTGGTTCCACTAAATAACTTCATGTGTAGATCTATCCAAAATAAAAAGCATGTCTTCAAGTTACTTGCTTTGCACTGCTCAAATTTACTTATATTGTATAGAACTACTCTCATTTTTTTTTCCCCTGCCACTTCCCATTCCAAATCACATACATCACACACATTAACCACATTTTAAACTACTCAATATTTTGGAGGGTTTTGATAGTTCATGAAATGCAAATGCAGACTTTGACATCATAGATTATTGATGACCCAACATTGATCAAATATGTAGGTGGTTATGGAAAATAACCATTAGAAACAAACAAAACACCCCCAAACTTTAAACCTATCAAATCTTTGAATCCATACCTAAATGAATGGACATTAAAAGTCAAAGGACTTTTGAAAACTATTCTACACACCTTCATCAATCCTAAGGGACCTTGCCTTGTCTTTATCTTTGATGTTATTGACATGGAAAGTAGTAAGATATGTATTTCATGCTTCAACATCCAAGAGACACAATTGCACTACAATGTCATGCACCACAATTATAGAAGGTATACACATTGCAACAACATTCTCCCATGAATGCATTGTAAAAATGAAAGATACTACTTATGTCTCGCTCCAAACAAAGAAGAGATAGCCCTGTATTCTTTGTCACTTACACTGTTAAATTTTTCATCCTTGATCACTATTCCACCCCTGGGATTCTCTAGTGTCATAGGGGAGGTCACAAAGTTGTAGCTTCTTCCATGTTTTGAACATAATTCTATACATGCAATGTTTGATCAAATGATACAATTCGGCCTGTGCAAATATCATTGTTGCTTGCATTATAAACCTACACATTTTATGCAGTAGTTTATTGTTTGCCAAGGTAAATAGAGGATAACACAGAAATACCTAGGGCTTTCTTATTTTGAGAAGATATGTATAGTTTATCTTAAATTATGTTATAAATCACATCAATGATATGTTTTTATATTTATTAGTAATTGGCGATGATAATAGAAGTTTCCTACTTTATTTCATTTTAATAACAAATTATGATTTGATATCTAGGTAACAAATAACTCTAGATGATATATAGAATTAAAAGTATACACATGTATTATCTTTTGTTTTTGTTATATACTTGGAAAAATTTATTAGGCCATTCACTTCTCCATGTTATCTAATATGATGATAAAAAATAATATGCTACTCAATTTTTTTCGGCGTTCCCTTTCCTCTACTTTAGGAGCATGCTAGTGATTTAATTGCTATTGTTGAGAGATCCATATGAGAGATATTAACATGAACCTCCTTCATTTAGCTACCTTTTATTTATTTTTTATCGTTTTATTTTTAAGCAAAACTTGAGAAACCCAAGAGATGCTTATCCACATTTGTAAATGACATCCCCAGTGAACCTATTGATGTGGACTAGTGCATCTTACCTAAGTAGATTCCAACCAACCACCTATCAACATAGAAATATGAAATGACAACAATGATAATAATTAATTGAATTAATCCCTAACACTCCCCATTTTATTTTGTTATGAAATGAGTATGCTTACTAATACATTTATGAAAATTATATTCTTTCCCAAATTTTCAATGTAATGGAATTCAACCATTATTTTAGATGTTGTTTTCTTAAACATTTAATTATTTTACATATCATTTTATTTTCTTTAATTTTCAATGTAATGGAATTCAACCATTATTTTAGATGTTGTTTTCTTAAACATTTAATTATTTTACATATCATTTTATTTTCTTTATTTTGAAAAGGATTGAATGTTTTGAGATGTAAAACAAATAAATAATGTATTATTAAATTTTGGTCAATTACACATGACTTTATTTTCTTTATTTTGAAAAGTAAGAAATGTTTTGAGATGTAAAACAAATAAATAATGCATTATTAAATTTTGCACTAAAATGTTATTAAGGTTGTTTGATGAAATGCATTTTGTTTAAAAGGAAAAGTGTTTATTATGATAATGTCAAACTTCAAAGTGTAATAAGTTTGAAATTGTATGAGTCATGAAGGTACTATATATTTTGAAATTGTTTAAAATATATTTTGAAATTGTTTAAAATATTATTTTTTGGAGTATGTAGAAACTTTTATTTTTTTAAGTAGATTATTTGTTATGTTTTATACATGGTGTGGTGTGTTGTGGGTGTTTTCATTATTTATACATATTGTTTAATTAATCAATAACACATAGCATTTTCTTAACAACATTAATAGTCATCTATTATTATGTCACTATGTTATCATCATATGTTCAAGTCACACAATCCAAGTATTAAGGCCGCATTTCAATCATCATCACATAAACTACCATATCAACTTCATCTTACACATTGTAATTAGTTCCTCAAACAAGAATATATATATCATCTCATCATCAAAGAATATATCACATATATATGAACTCACCCACATATATATACGCAAACATATATATACACAAGTAGTCTGCATGATATAAAAAAAAAGAATAAAGTTTATTAGTTTCCAAGCCACATATAAGACAAGTCATCAAGTCAATTAAGGATAGACATCCCAATCATATCCAAAATAAATCCAAGCAAAAAGGGGCATTGCATGCTCCTTGTCTTTGAGAAAATTGATCTTGAAGTTGTTATTTAGACCCAAAAAGCTTGTGTTTTTTTTTCTTTCTTTCCGAGGAGAGAGACTCATGGAAAACCCTCCAAGTACTTCCCCATGTTCCATGGATCTTAAACGGGTAAAATGTCAACCCTGATTATAGGGCCCCGCCCCAAGGGAATCAAGAGAGTTGAACCCATGATCAACAACAAGCATGAAAACTCACCTATGGCTCTAGACCAATTGAGATAACCCTTGGGGATATACAAAAAACTTGTGCTATGTCAAATTTGATTGTAAATAATTAGATTTTGGCCTCACATGTATCATTTTAAATATCATAAGGATTTGAATCTTCGGCCAAATGACAAGTCAATATTTTAGTTTCTTCCAAAGTTCACACATCTCTATGAAATCTTAAGCATAATCTCATACTGGAACCCATTATGAAACTCCTAGATGATAATAAATTGAGACCTGTTCATTTGTATATAATTTTTTCCTCATCCTTTCACTCTCTCTTTCCTTTGAAAAATTCTTGGTCCATGGCAGGTTCATAATTTTCTTTACCAAAAAGTTTTGTGTTATACAAATTGCACTTTCGTTTCTTCTGCCGTAACCATAATGCACTATCACTTAGTCATTTTTAAGAATTCTTCTTATAAGGGTGGGTTCGCGGGTTGGCGGACTTGCAGGTTCACTTTATCATCTCTTATGTTCCCTTTTCTCCGCCGTTACCAAAACGAACCTTCATTTCTTCACAATCCTCATTTTAAGTTCTATACTTAGAATATTTTTGATCTTTTCCACCATGGGTTTGTGGGTCCCCAAGTATTGAATAGTATTTTTTTTATGAGTCCAACCGATAACAATACTTAACTAAATTCTTGTCTTCACTCTTGTTTTCAAGCAATACTTAGCCATATTTCCATGTTATGGCGGGTTTGTGGGTTGGCAAACCCGCAGGTTCACCTCATCATACCTCTCATGCCCAACTCCCTGCCGTAGTGTATCCTTGCTTTGTCACTCTTTTCAAGATACATTAAATTCTAATCCGACGAAAGATAACTGCGAATTAAATCATGAAAATACTGTTATTAATGGCAGAACTCTCGAGGTAATTTCATTAATTTTCATTAATTTCTTCATTGAAAAAAGGATTTAAGTTATATTATCGAGAAAAAGATTCATTTCAAAATCACTGTTCTAAGGAATTATACTATAGTCCACCAACTTCATTGGAATGGCTCCAAGAAAACAACAGTTATGTGGGGATACATTGAATATTTTTGGGCGAGAAGACCAAAATTTTCAATGGTCAAGATTTTACTAGTACTATGTTGCATTTCCATTAATTGGAAGAAACAAGAACATAATCTGGACATCAAGGATTACTATAGCTGAATGTGTACCTGAAGTATTTGACTGTAAGGAAATTGTCTCCTGGTGCGCTGATAAATTTGTTCCAAGCCTAAGGGTTATTCAAATTCAAAGCGAACTCTCCATTTCCTTAGCATTGTTGGTTTTCAAAAAGATGTTGAAGTTTTTGGAGCCTACCATTACCTTTAAAGGAGAAGAAGAAATGAACTTCCTCGAGAACAAAAACAATGGATTGGATCTTTTACAAGAATATTTAGAGGATCTTGCGATAAGATATATCAAGAATTCAAGCCAGTTTATTGAATAACCCTTATTGAGAACTTGCATGGCTCTTCACTAGAATTATTGGTCAAGAATCCACGACAACCATTTCTCGGTTGGCCCTCTATATATTATATTTTACAATTCATGAAAAAACTATCTTTGATTGGGGAAAAACCATCTCTGCTGAAATTTTTTCACATCTTTTGAATTTTAAGAAAGAAAAGAAGTTCTATATGGACTCTTACTTAATATTTGTTATTACTTATTGCCATGTCTTCAAGGGTTTGACTATCGGGAAAATGGTAGATTGCAAAATTGATCCAGCAACTATGTGGTATTAGACTTTGTGGTGACATAAAGATACTTATTACTTTTATGAAGTACACAATAAATTCGTGATTGTTTTCAAGAAATTTCTTTTTGGATAAAATACAATTAGATTGTCATTAGAGGCAACGACCTTTCTGAGCAATAGGGGGACTATAGAAAAAATGGAAAATTGTAATGTCATTAGAATTTTTGGTTCCCGTGAAAGTCCTTCATTTCTTCCTTATTACATTTTAGACAAAATATTCATCATTGAAGTTGCTAGGCAATACAGATTCTGATTGCACTTTTTTCATGAGAAAAGAAAGAGGCAGTTTATTCCATTACCATGGAAAATCATAGAAATCATTTTAAGAGGCATTGAAAAAATTGATGATTACTCAACTCACCTTAAGCAGGTAAATCTGAAGTATGCAGAAAAAATCAGGGGCTTTGACCCAAGTCATATTTTTCTTGATCATATGACATTAGTTGGATTCAACAACGCATTTACTAATACACTTATGTTTGAAGAAGAAGAAGGTAATACCCATGATGTTCCAATGCAATTTGTTGATGATATTGAAACCATGGTAAGCTCGACAACTCAATATAAACAAAGAGGCAAAGGTTCAAATGAAAAAGGTACTCAATCTCTTGTAAATTTACAAAAAAAAAGCCTACCCAAAAAAAATCTCCAACCAAGAACATTGCAACAAAAAAAGTTTTCAAAGAGTAATTCAGGTGGTGGGGTGATAAAAACCCTCCACAAGGAAAAATTGAAAATCCCCATAAGCTCCAAGTAAAGAGGAAAAGAAAAAATTCTCAGTGAGAAGAAGTAGTGATAGAGGGAGTTAAATCCTAGGGTGAAATTTTGCATTCACGTAAGAAAAAAAAAGGGGGTTTAAGGTAAGTGCAATTTTTTTTTTTTTTTTTTTATCTGAATGTAGGTTTTGAGTGAATCACCATACCCTTAAAATCCTGATTTTAAGAATATTTTTGTTGTTCTAAAGTATTCTTCTGCTCCACAATGCTCCTTGATATGTCTCTCTTCCAAATATGTTTCCTGTAAATTTTGGAAAAATAATGAAAATATTGAATACCTTCTTAATATTGAAAAAACTTTATGAAAAGGGTTTAGAGTGAATCACCATACCCTTCAAATTCTCATATTTTGAATATTACTGTGGTTCCAAAGTATTCTTCTCCTCCACAATGTTCCTTCGTATGTCTCTCTTGCAAGTCTCTCCCTTGCAAAATTTTGCAAAATAATGAAATAGTGAATAGCTTTTTAGTATTTAAATGACTTTATGAAATTCGATTCCAGCTCTTTTTTTAACTGTTTAAAAAAAGTCGCGTTTTCTTTTTTAACTTTTTCGGCACGTCGGTGCGTTTATGTAAGACACACCGGTGCAGCCATATTACCTATGCACCAGTGCATCCATATTAATTGACACATCGAAGACATACAATTGTTTTTTATTAACAAAATCTCGAACCACGGTGTGGTTGATTTTTCAACGCACTGGTGCTTATTATTAATATGCACACCGATGCGTTTGTGGTTTGTAAGTGCACTGCTATGCTTTTAAAGTTATTTGAACTTTTATTTTCCCATAAAATAATATATTCATCTCAAATTTTCTTTTAGGATGAATTCACATGACTTACAATACTTCAGTATACATTTTACATTTTATTTTGTCTTATTCTTAAAAAATAGTTTCAAAACTATATTCAAACTCAGATTGTGGTATGGTCCTCGAAATTTATTTTAGATATGTAGAGGAAAATTTATTGCTAATTTTGCTGAAATGTAGGGATAAAACCTTATTATATGATCAAATGGACAAATCTTCAAATTCCAGTCCATTCCATATTGCTCAAAGTCAATTGCAGAGTTCTCCCTTTCCATCTCCAGTAAGTTTAATTTATTTTATTTATGTTTCGATTATCTTATTGATTTTTTTTTATCCATGTCAATCTGAATAAAAATGTATCCAAATTTGCAGGATCCCGATTCAGAATCAAGTTCATATGCAAAAAATATTCCAGTACCGGTTCAAAAACGTCGGAAGGTCTTATTAGGAGCAACATACCACAAGAAGTTGGTAGATGAAAATGGACAACTACTTTATCCTGCCAATTGTGACATTCCATCTTCCAGTCGCAATCCTTGGTCGAAGATGGTAATAATTGTTTGGTATAATGTAATTTGAACAAAAAAATTATTGCATTGTGCTTACTAATATCATCGATGTACTAGTGTTCAATATTTTTGAAATTATGATTCTTCTAATGATGAGCGACCTACCTACCATATTCTGTTGCACCCCACAAAAATGTCAACCTGAGAGAAGGCTACAATGAGAGCACAACTCGGAGAGGAAGCATACCAAGAATGGTTGAATCAATCACCTATTCAATTCCCACTACATCCAGATTCACCAATTAGGAATGACTACAACAATATTAATTCTTCAGAAGTTGGCATTGGAGATAATCAAAAAGAGGTTGGTATGGATGATTACTTACGAGATACGACTAATATGGAGACAATTTTGTTAGATGCATTCCATAATGATGATCTAGGGGATGATGCTCATATCACCATTTTCAAAAGCGTAAAATATGCTTCTACCACCCCTCTCTTTGGACCTAGTTCCCGGTCAAAGTCTACCCAACTTGGGACAACAATGTTACTGTACAATGTGAAAGCAAAGTTTGACATGTCAAATGCATGTTTCTAGGAAATATCAAGGTAATTGAACAACAAGTGCCTTATATTAATTTTGAGAAATCTTGTCACACAATCAACATTATAAATGGTTGCTTTTATAAATGTTAAATGACCTTGTACATTTCTATTTCCCACTAACTGCAGGATATTCAAAGATCAGGTTCTTTCTAGTGATAATGTTTTTCTCGGTAGTTGTGAAGAGGCAAAGAAGTTTTTGAAAATGTTGGGTGTTGAGTATATATCATATGATGCATGTCCAAATGATTGTATTCTATATAGAGGATATTATGCAGACAAAGATATATGTCCGAAATGTGGGCATGATAGGTACCATAAATCAAATAAAAATGGTAAATCGCATGGTCCTCCTCATAAGATATTGAGGCACATGCCTATAATCCAAAGGATTCAAAGGCTCTTTTGTTGCAATGAATTAGCTATGTTGCAAGGATGGCATGCCTCACATAGAAGTGAATCGAGAATTATGTGAATACCAACAGATTCAATAGCCATGAATCATATAGAGAAAACATGGCAATAAAAATTCAAGGATGAAGTATGAAGTCTACGACTTAACGTAACAATGGATGGCGTGAACCCATATTCCCTCCAAAACAACAAATATTATGTTTGACATGTAGTAGTGATGTCTATGGATGCCTAGAAGACAAGTGAAGAATATGGATGTCTACCTACAACCATTGGTAGATGAATTGAAGGAATTATAGGAAGGAATACATGTATACGATGTATCAATACCTATCACAACAGAGAGGAGTCTTACATTGTATGGCATATGTGATTACACCACACATGATTATCCAGGATTAGGATTTTGCTATGGTAATTAACATGTTTATTGATTTGTTTATATATGTAACAATAATTATTTGCATATTTAATTTGTTGTGATTGACATTCTATTCTTAAATGCTAACATGTTATATATACAATAATTTCATAGGTCTTGTAACTAAAGGCTATCATGGATGTAAATTTTGTGGACCTTCTCTGAAGGCTAGGTGGTCCAACTACCTACAAAAGCCAATGTATGACTACTCGAGGGTATTCCTCCCATAAGAACACCCTTATAGAAGAGCACCATCTGCTTTCAATGGTAAACCAGAGAGAACCCAAAGGCTTACAATAATGACACCAACAAAATGGCTTAGAGAATATGAGAGAGAGAGAGAAGGATAAGGAGATTACATGAATGTTCAATTCAAATGGGGAGCCTGTGTTCGATGATCCAGAATTCTTCGACACCTATGTTGATAAATTTCCCATTGAGATGAAAATGGAATCTATCTTTTATGAGCTCCCGTATTGGGAGCATCTTAAGATTTCCCACTTACTAGATCCCATGCATATATTTAAAAATGCTTCATCTTCTTTATGGAGACACATATCATCGAAAGAAAGTGACACATTGGCTATGAGGAGAGATATTATTTCTTCAAAAACTAAAAAGAAACATTGGCCAAGACAAGAAAGTAGAGGAGAGGCTGGTCCCTCTTGGTATTTCAAATAAGGTGATGTCCCATGGATTTTAAATAAATAATATATTTCTTTGGCAAAGGAAGTTATATTGGGTGTGAAGGTGCCTTCTTTATATGAGTCTTCCCTACGACATTTCTTCACTGTGCGTCAAGACCATTGTCGGGGTTGAAATCACATGACCATTTGAACCTTCTAAAAGTATGCCATATGTCAAAAATATGATTTTATTATTTGTAATTTTTATTTTTATGCCATGGGATAAAACATAATTAATTTTTTATGTGTTTACTTTGTAGTGTCATTATTCTCTGCTCATGTGTGGGTGTGTGAACCATGAATTATCCCATGACCTAAGGCGCTCCATATCTAAATTATCTGCATTTGTACGTTGGATCACATCAAAGGGGATTCCTATGGCTAACATTCCACAGTGGTGTCAAGAGATAGTTGCTAATTTTTGTATGTTTGAGAAGGAACTACCACCGAGTTTCATGGACTTGCAGGTTCATCTTCTAATTCACCTAATATATGAGATTGAATTAGTGAGGGTGGTCTCCTATTGTTGGATGTTTTTTTTAGAGAGGTACATGAAGAAATTGAAAGGATTTGTTCGTCAAAGGGAAAAACCCGAGGGGTCTATGGCATAGGGGTACATATCATATGAGTCTTTCTATTATGTTAGTGAGTACATCAAGCAGATTGAAAACACACCAGGTGTAGTTATTTGGGACGACAAAAGGGATGAAGAAAAAAGAGAAGGGGAGCTTCTCCAAATGAATGAAAAAAGGTGCTTGATAAATAGTAAGTGGTTTATTGTTTGTCAAATTTCTACACAGTAACTATTCACACTGAACTTCATAATGTATATTTTCATGATCTCATATGTATTATAATGTTGGTTTGATTTCATGAATACATCAATGAATTCATAAATTGATGCCATCAATAAATTCATTCTTTACAATTCAGAGGCAACAAAGCCGAGGGTCGCATTGAATGAACAGAAGAGGAGGAAATGGGAAAGTGAAAGGAAATAATTCAGACGGTTGAATGGTAGAAACATGCCTTATCATGATCATTTAAGAGAAAATATGCCAATGACATTACCCAATAGTTGGGTTGTTGACCAATTCAGATAGGAATATGGTGCATTCAGTCGTTACCCGTGTGAATAAGAGCATGCACTAAACATAGGGATTGGTTGCAACAACTGGGTAATAATATTTTTGAGTATATCATTTTTAAATTTGTAATGTACATTTGAATTGTAAGTATATATATATATTATTTTATATTTTAATGGTCGGATTATTAGACACATATTGACACTGTGGTTTGTTCATTTTTTTATAGGTGCATTTGTTCCCATCTATGTGGGCATATGGACATAATTTTCACATAGAGGATGCCGATGATGAACACATGAAACAATAATGTGGATTGGAAGTCGAGTTCGGCCAATCTAGTCGTGCTAGTCACCATGATCAAAACACCATACAAGGGAAGTTATGTTACGTCGGAAAGATACAAGAGATCATTTGAGTGGACTTCTCTTCTTTCCAATGTGTTATTTTTAGGTGCAAGTGGTGGGACACTTTTGATCGGAATAATGTAAAGGAATATCGTGATAGTGGGATGATATGCATCAATTCTAAAAAGATGTGGGATGAAGCTAATTAGGAGCGTTATATTTTCCAAAAACACTACAACCAAGTGTTTTTTTACCCAGATGCGTTGATAGGGATTGATGGTTTGTATTAAGACACAACCCTAGATCAAAACATATTTTTGAGAACAACAGTGTTATCATGCCAAGTGAGGAAGATAATGAGGGTGATGACAAGAGAGAGTGATATGTACATGTTTTATCTCATCTTTAATATTGTTGTTGTTTCTTTTTGTTATTTTTTTTATTTCGCTAATTATACTATTTTTTATTCATCTTCTGGCAGAGGAAATGTTAAGTTAATTATAACAAATATTTGAACAATTTTAGTTGGTTAACAATCAGTTTGATGCGTAATGTGTTTGTCTTTCAAATTATTTGTGATTGCATGGAACAATTGTTATTTTAACATATTTATATGTTGTTGCATATATTTAAAAATGTTTCATCTTCTTTAAGTATTTCCAATTGTGAAATCATGAAAAATGTTAAATGTCCAGTTGAACTTTTAATGGGATATGAAATTCTACTTTTTATGTTGATATAATTAGATGCAATGATATGGTTGATATGCATGTTTAATAGTACAAAATTTTTGAGGATATGTTAACATGATGATTCAAAGACTGAGTTTATGTTCATTTATTTTGTAGATTTAAAAGTAAGATTAACAAAAAATGTGGTTTATAATTAAAAAATTAAATTTATAACATGATTTTGTGATAATTTGGTTTTTAACTAAAGTAGTGTTTGTTAGTTTGCATACTTTTATCATTGCTTTTGAAAATATTTATAAAATTATGCCCCCAATGTTGAGTTAAACCATAATTAATGAAGTAATATTTTAAAATTTGATAGCAATCAACTTATGGAATAATGACAAAAATAACAATAGGAAGATTTGCATCCATAAAATTTTAAATCCAATAGAATGCTTATAATTGGAGATCATAATTTTTTTATAATAAATTTTTTTAGTGTAGAAGAGCCTATTCAAATAGAGTAATTAGTACAATAGAAAATAATATTTATTCATATGTAATTTGTTTTTTGAAAATTTTTTTAGTTAGAATGAATATGTATAATGAACTATCTATGCAATTATAGTTTCAACCATATTGAACTTTGTAATTTATAAAAATAAACATGATGATGAAAACCATCTTACAACAAAGATAAATAACATCTAAAATACACATTTATATTCACTAGCTAACACCATCTAATTATATATACCTCTAGCACATATAAACACCATTAATTATCTAGCACACATATCTAATAATTTAACAGAGCATCATCATTGTGATCACATCTAACAAAAGACAAGCATTTTCTAATATCATCATCACACACATCTAACAAGCATCATTTAACATACACATCTATCAAGCCCATTTAACATTAAACATATCTAACATGACCTAAAAATATACACATCAACATCAACATATAAATTAATTAAGTATATCATCATGATCAACAGGAAAAATGTACGTCTAATGAACAATGTTATAACATACACATCTATGAAGCACATTTAACATCCAAATCTAACATGACCTAACAACATACACATCAACATCAACATATAAATTAAGTACATCATTAACATGATCAATAGAAAAAAAAAC
>ML785482.1:675838-687136 GCA_009831015.1 Picea engelmannii
CACAATGTCTTAGCTCACCATGTCCACCAATTTAGATCTTACAAATCTATTTTAACAACTGATCTATTAAGCAATCTTATATATCGAAATAAAGCAAACACTTTGACATCTTAACCCAAACTCCCCTCAAAGATTTTTTCCCAAAAAAATGCACAAATGTACCAATGAGAAACTTGCCTCCGAGGTGGAACCTATAAATGAGTGCTCGTATAAAATACAAACACACATACTTTAAAGGAGATAGCAAGAACCTTAACCCTTAAACCCTGCATACAATAATACTCTCCAGCTCACAAGAGATATAATTCACTAGCATTGGTTTAGGGTTTAAGAGTGATTCTTAAATATTCATTAAAACACTCTCTCTTAATACTACATCGAAACAATTTAAATGCACTATAAAAATCCCATAAAATTGTGTAAGAGAATTGCACATTGGATGGATGTAGATAAATTCCCCTCGTTTCTTTGCTATAATTGTCAGACAAAAAATTATTTAAAGAAACAACAAATGGTCACATGTCCTATCGCTCGAACTTGATTTGGGAGCCATGGAGGATAGCACCGATGACGAGAAGATCAATAACTAAGAAATTATTTTGCTTGGATTGTATGAACCTTGGTTATAGTGGAAATAAATCCAAGGAAACCTGCAAAATGGATTTAGAATGCAATAGTTCCCATAGGAATTCATTGCCAATCCACTCTCAATGTAACTCCCATTATTAGTATTACTTATAGATATGATCAATAAGCTTGAGATTCCATCAAGTAAGAGCTCAATATTATAGCTATTAGTACCCATAGACCCTTATTCTCACCCATTTGTTCAATTGAATTCCAACCATATATATATATATATATATATAACGATATGTTGGAGTGGTAAACAAAGCATGTATGGTTAAAACAACTGGGTACATGTCCTTCATATAGTGATCAACCTTCAACTTTCCATAAAATATGAACAATCATGTTGAGAAATTATTTAGTGTATAAGTGATGATGATCTAACTATGAAATTGTGAGGATATTTAGGAAAAAAATGAATGCAAGCAATGCTGACAATCTATCGAAAGACCTCCTTCTTGAAGGATTTAAAAAAACATGAATCAATTGAGCCCATTGCAGTTTTTAAAGGCCAACACTCTTTTCGATCAAATGGTATGAGGCCATCACTACACCTCTTCTCCATTTTTGGAATCTTTTTGTATATTCTGAGAGGACTCTTGTGTATAATCTAAGAACAACAAAATAATGCAGGTCATTACGCTGAGAAGCCAAGCATATGGTGATGATAGATATTCCCTCTTAGTATGAATATCTAGGGATAAGGATAAGGTACAACTCCAACTCTAGCAAGAAAGAAAGAACATTTGGTTTCATGGTGCATAATGAAGTCATTATCATTGATGAACTTGTGGAGCAAGTGCAATCTAAGGTATTTAAGGACAATGTTGCTGATGAAAACTGGACACAATTGCTTAGTGAGGGATATGGTGTAGATAATACCACTAGTGGATATAGGGTCAAATGTGGGCTTTGTTTCACAACAAAAAGGAAAGGGAAGAGTAAACAAGTAGGGGGATGTCATAAAAAAATCACTAGAGTTATATTAAATGAAATATTGCAGTTGACAAGGAATGGAAGAGAAGATTAGTGAGGAAGAGATTGAAAGAAGGGGAATCGATTACTGAGATCAATCGTATGTGTCCAATGGCAAGGTCATCTAGAAGGTTACATAAACACATACACTTCATATATGATGTTTGTTGAAAACAAAGATTTTAAGAACAAGTGGTATGGACAACCAAGTTTTGAACAATAAACATACATACTAGCACAACCATATTATAAAAAGGAGTTGATATATGCCGATATGTGTCATTTTCCACCCTTCAAAAACTAATACAGTCGATCTGTTATGATGGTTATGATAAGAACTGTGACAAAATACTAATATACTATCTTCGATACTTTCTCATGCTGTGGATTATAATACCAACTTCTTGTTCTTCGTATTCGATCCAATCCATTGATGGGTTCTTCTATCTCTCACCAAGTTGTCGAAGAACAATGCCTCTACAACCATGCTTATAGTTCATGGTGATCCTTCTCAAATTCCATGTACATAAAACAATATTTACTGCTCAAATCCTTGACATGAGCAAGAGTCGTCTCCCTTTCCCTCCTATTATTATAATGAATTAAACTTTAAATATAATAGGTATTTATTAAATCTATTAAACATTAAGTTTATTTGTGTAGATCCTGACCTAGTTGGATGAGAGCATTGACGTAGGGAACTGAGAGAAGGGATATGAACCACCATATTTTGGATGGATGATAATGGCTCCATAAAAAATAGCTTGAAGTTATGAGATATGAGCATGCCACCATAGAGTTCTGATGCGTTCAACGACGAAAAATATGTAAATGTAACTTCCACTAGGCCAAATGGGGCATTGCGTTAGGTATATTGGTCCATCAGCCCACGCTGTATGGAATTGCCAAACTCTATTCTTGCAATCAATCCTAAATTAATTTTCTGATCGATATTTCTATCCCTTCAGACTCTTAGATTAGAAAAATGAACTTATATATACCAGTGAAGGGTTGCTTTATACCGCATTTGGTTATGGATTGTCACAATAACAATGTCTCCATTCTTCACATGCACGGTTGGGACCAATAATTTCCCATTCACAATTATTACATTCTGCCACTGACATAATGTGCTCATCCTTTTCTACTCTATCTGTGCCAATCCATAACTTTTAAATCATAAACATAGATAGTGAGGGATCATTATATGGACATAATAATAAGACCAAATTATGCTTATCTTATTGTTATGCTTCCAAGATCAAATTAAACAAACATAAACATTAACTTCCCATATAATAAAGGTGTGCCTTTATACGCCTACCGAAGTGGGTCTCAGAATGTAACATCCCCACTATAATCCACAGTTTAATTAATGCATAATGTAGCTATGAATGTGGCTATGACCAAGTGATGTAATATGCAGAATGTATTTTCTGAATTTTTAATAAATAAAATGTGTTTCCAACTGCTGGGGGATATGGACATTGATGGGGATTGAGTTTTCCACAAGAGAAGAGAATGTCTAAAAGGGGTCCAACGGGGAAATTAATTATGGGTATTAATTCAACCCATTTTCCTGAATTTTATTATCATTGGGGATAACTTCTAAATTTTTGTTTGAGTGTATGAGAGCCCAATCATTAAACTCATGTAAGAGGGTGGGTGTGAGAATCACATCCCATAGTTATTGGAGAGCATGGGGTTGAAATACAATCAACATTGGGTAGAGTGAGCAATCAATTATCTTTGGAAAATAGAGGAAATTTGTATGGGTAGTTACAAATAGTTTTTACACATTGAAGTTTTACATAAACAACAAACAAAGGGAAGAGGAAGAAGAGCACTGGAGATAGAGAAAGAAGGTTGGGAAAATTTTGGAGCATGATGAAGCATTTTGGAGCTAAAGATTGAAGAGTCAGGTTGTTAGGCCTGAAGAGTGAACTCTTGTGTGTGTTGCACTGTAACAACAAGTGTTTGTTGTTGTTGTTGGTAGTTTTCCTGGCAGTGAGTTCCCTTGAGTTCCTAGTAGAGAAATTCCTAGTTACCATCATTAGAGAGACCTTGCTAAATGAATGGGATGCCTAATGGACTGAGAGCAATGAAGGGGTACATTCCTTGGGTTGGGCAGGTCAAGATGAAGAGAGCTGAAGGAAATTTGGGATAGTTGTAGGAGAATACTAGTGGGGTTTGGATATCTAAGTTGTGAGGGGATAGTGAGAGACACCCTTTTCTTGTGGATGCCTAGCCCCAAATTGGGGGTGACTTGCTGTTGAGATTTGAAATAACAAGTCTATGGTTGGGTGGAATGTTTTTCCCAATAAGCCAGTTGCACAATTGTTTTAAAAAGATAAGTGTTTATCTGTTTTCCTGAGTTAATTCATGAGTTTAATTGTTGTGCGTTTTACTCTGTGCATGAGAATGAATTATATGTTGTTGTGGTGAATTTATTAGCTTCATTTATGTTTTTAACTAGTATGGACATTTGCATGAGCTTGACTGTCATGTTGTTTGTAATTATGTGTTTAAATGTATTTGTTAATCAATTTTAGTAGTAATAGTAACGAGATTCTGGCATGGTGCTTGAATCATTGCGTGCGCTGAGAAATAGTTGTCGAGCATAGTACAAAGGTTGTTGTGCGCACGGTTTGTCCCAATGAGGAGGTGAAATTCATGTTAGGTAGCATGACGTAGCTTCATTTAAGTAATTAGTATTTAAAATGGTTAAATATGTGTATAAATCGTATTTGGTAAGCTACATGAATTTAGTTAGGAGAAAAATTTCGAATTTATGTGTATTTTCCACAAGCAATATTCCTCGATTAAGCTAGGGGATGTTACACAGAATCATAAATTCCATCAAAAAGAACAAAGCATAAATAATCCATTCGAATAATCCTATAGGGAAAACTCGTCGCAAAGGCATTATATGGATAATACCCATGGTGGCTAAGGATCTTCAATGGAGCAAGGCTGAAATCACCTAGTCGGACGTTGTATTAAGAACCGATCATGATGTTTTTGGCTTTCATGTCCTGGTGGATTACATGCGAGCCAAGGTGATGTAAAAAATGATGTATCTATGTTCCCAATCCAGAAATCGGCCTACAATATCCTGCTTTTATCATGCTTTGTTATCTATCTACATGTTGTGCTGTCGATAATGGAACAAATTGATTGAACTACCTCTTCATGGTTGAAAACCAAAAGGCCATCCCACCAGCCTACACCAACCAAATGTGGCTAGAGGAAGTGGACATCTGGCCATGATTATTCTATGCCCACACCATCTAAATGTGGCCACATGAAACGAACACCTGTCACAATTATTTAAAATAATCTTGGAAAAACAATAAAGAAAAAAATGTTAAGGTTTAGGTTTAGAATTTAATCTCATCTCTCCTTTGTTGAGGACGATGAAGAATATTAGGGCATCATTAAATCTTAGCCATCCACTTAATATTTTTTAATTAAACCACCAATATTTTAGAACCCCAATTCTAAAATAGAGACACCTATCGATATAATTACAGGTGGATGTCAATAGAAGGGTAATGTATAAACAAAAATAAACCATAAGTAGTTGTCCTAAACATGGTTTAGGATAACCAAATTTTGTGCACAACCCTTTTAAAAACAAATGCCTTCTAACATCATAACAACTATGCATAGAAAAAGATGTCATACTCAAATATAGAGGAAGCAACTATGCATAGAAGAAGAGGTCATACTCAAATATAGAGGAAGAAAATTATTGACTTTCCCATAAAAATTACTAATTTATCTTACCATTTATAAAATGCTTTTAACAACATATAGAGATTGACAATTTAATACTTCATCATCATGATATTTTTTTACCCTTAATTATGAAAGTTTCTAGTTACGCCGAAAGGTGTACACCCATTGACAATGGGCAGACTTAATAGGGGTTTAGTGCTTAATAAGTTTTCTATGGACAAGATTAAATATGGCTGGAATATTCTTAGTAGTCACACAAAATAAATGGCTGTGATTTCAATCATTAACTTCCTAGCTGTTATAAAGATATCAGTTTATGTGTTTACTTTTTTACATTTACCTAACCATATTTAAAAATTACTTTGATAGCCACGTAAGTGATTAACATAAATTAAAATATTAACACCAGATAAATGAAGCCCAACAATTTTTTTGTTAATAGATAATAAAATTTAATATATTCTTTTAAAGATTCATTTCATCTTCTCAGCCTTTGGACATTCACCAGCAGCGATTTTGCTGCTATAATAGTACAAATACATATATTAAACTCTCCAAAGACCAAATCGGTGAGCATCATAAACTTCAAATCCATGGAACACCCATGGTGAATCTAAACACAAAGTTTCCCTCATTTCAATCAAAATTGGCCGAAATGACTTAAAACATTTGCTATATATACTACACTTTTATGCGACCAATGGAAACTTCGTCTCTTTTTTCCATGTCACCACGAAGTATCCCTAAATCCTCATAAAACCCTAGACCCTCACAACACCCTACTCACTGATGTTCTTCCCCAACATTTTGGCCTCCGAACCATCTGCGGCGATATCCATCCAGACATCCACTCCGGCGGCCTCCTCCAGGTACTTATTTCCCCTTTTCGCCCTTTTAATCTGAGCAAGGGTACGCTTAAATCTGTGATTACACTCTTGCAAAGATAATGTCAATTCAGAGAATATGGAAACGTTTGATAACGAACAAAGTCTCAGTATCATCCACTCGTGTATCGATACCAATTTCGCTGCTTCGTCCTCTTGCAATGAATGCAAATCCCCACATAAAAATCGTCAAATTCTGCACGGAAACATCAATCCGATCCCCAAGCCCACCAAACCGGGGCGTTGTCACAGATTTTTTCATCAACAAATGCGGTATGACAGAGAAAGATGTTTCAAAAGTCTTTAAACTTCACAAGGGCTTGCTTCATAAATCAAAACAGAATTTGGAAGAAGGTTTGGAGCTGTTAGGTGAATGTGGTTTGACAACCCCTGCTCAGATTCGAAAGGCGGTCCTTTACAATCCTAATATTTTCTTATATAAATCCGTAGGAAACTTCAAGTCTAGGCTCAGCGTGCTTAGGTCTATCATGAAGAAAGAGGATATATGCAAAATCGTTATTATCAATTCAAACATTTTAAATTACAGTGAGGATAAGCTTAGATCTGCGTTTTCACTCTTGCAAAGATTAGGTGTTGAGGGTGAAACGTTATCGAAGTTAGTGGCAAGGCAGCCTCGTTTGCTCACGACTACAGAGGAAACTGTCATTGAGTCATTTAAAGTGGCCGAGGGATTGGGGCTTGAGAAGGGATCACATATCTTTGGACTTGGTTTGCGTGGGATACTAGGAATAGGAAAAATAAAAGATGGATCGAAAACTGCAGTGTTTGAGCAGCTTGGGTTTCTCCGAAAAACAAATTCTCAAATTCTCAAGTCGGACGCCGTGGATTCTGGGACTTTCAGAGGAAAAATTGAAGCGGAGGGTAGATTATCTGGTCAAATCACTGGGGCTTTCATTGCATGATATTGTTACATGTTTCTGTCTGTTGGCATTGAACTTGGAGACGAGGATAATCCCTCGGTATGGAGTAATGGAGGCCTTGAAGTCCATGCAACTGTTGAAAACAGAGAGGATTTCCCCACATAATGTTAAATTGACAGAAAAACGCTTCTTGGAAAAGTATGTTAATCGGAATGCCGAATCCTCCTCAGTTCTGTGGGATATTTACTATGGAGGGAAAGCTGGGAAAGGCTAAAGCTGATCATTGACAAGGATACATGCATGGAGTGTTTTTTTTCCAGAGAAAAGCAGTTTCATTGCTATTCAGATTACAAATGAAACTTTACAAAAGGATTCAGGGAATGTGTTTCAGTCAAAAGGATTCAACAAAAGTTGTGAGCAGCTTCAATCAATATGACGTTTCATATGTACTGCTTTAATTTTTGAAGTCTTTGTGCATATACGCAGATAATGTGGAGGCTCCACTTTATAACAGTTTTATGGCTTCCTTGGCACAAGAAGGGTGCATGTAACAGCGGCCAGCTAACTGTTCTGAGAAGCAGATTTTGAAACAAAAGCGATTCAACGGCATTGCTTTTAATTCAAGGTGCAGTTCACCTTCCTTCCTGTCTTCCATTGATTTTAAATGCAAAGGCAAAATGAGAATGAGAAAGGCAAAATTTGTTATTAACACACTACGGACATGATTATGTTGCAAACTCCTCTTACACAGTTTATATCTAGAATTGCCCAGTTTATATCTAGAACTGCCCACTTTCTACTTTACTTAACAGGGGTCAGGGTGCCTCTGAGCACATAGTTATCTCACTACAAACACCTCATCTTTGCAAAACATAAACAGAGTCATCCACTTATTTGAATGGATGTTATTAATGGTCTTAAATGAGTAGTCCAACTCTTATATAATGGCAGATTGTCCTTACCAATATCTTCATTTTCGATGGCAAACAGTGCTCTCGTTTTAACTTAATGGTAATTTCTATCATTTTTGTACACATTTTCTTTAGTGTTATATGTGTTTATAGTCAAATATGAAGTCGTTATTGGTTGGATTCAAACCCTAGTCAAGTTATTCCAATGACAATGTTTTTAAGATTCTGTGTCCTCGGCCTGGTCTTAGTCCCTTGCGAGCTTGAAAGTATCATGATCTGCAGGTCCTTTGTGCCTTGCAAGCCCACAAGCTCCCTTGATTGAACCAATGTATGTAGAGATGGATGACCCCACTTTACTATTTCAGTATATAGATATTCTATCTTTGGATTCAATTTTAAAAAATGGTTGAGCAATTTTCACTTTGTTTGGAGGCTTGATGTTGTTGTAAAACATGGTTTGGATGGGTTGTGGATTGTAACCTGGAGTATAATGTTATTCTCATTTGACCTTTAGCCATAGCATTTTGTCCTTTGTTGTGAATTGTTTGTTACAATGGTTGTATTAAAAAACAGTTAGAACTTGAGCTTACTTGAAATGAGTTTAGTAAAATATTGATTTGTAGAAATGTCCTTGTATTAGAAAATTAGCTTTCCTGAAATGAGTTTAGTAAAATATCGATTTTGTAGAAATGTTTGGATGAATGAAAACCTAAATAATAATATATTTAAAAATGAGACTTGAAGTTGGAAGCAAGTTTAACATTTACTAGTGAGACTTGAAGTTAGAACCAAGATTAATATTTACTAGTGAGACTGGTTGGTGCTAAATATAAATGCCAAAAGGAAAACAAAAAGCCTTCAATTTTAATGGAACTTGTTTGTGTTGAATTCTTAGGTAAAACTTTGACTCTATAAAAAAGGAGGAAATAGAAATGGGTCAAACTTTGAATTTGTCTTGCATTTAAACGTAAATCAATTACTAAATTTCAAACCTTTGAAAATATTTTATTGAATAATTGTAACATCATTCCTTATGACATGAATGTTGCATGAATGTTATCACATAGCATGGTTAACACTATATATTAATTTTTTTAAAATAATAATATAATGAATATTATATGTTGACTACATATTATATATATATATATATATATTATTTCAAACATCCAATATCTAATTATTAAAATGGAACAAATATCCAATTATTATAATGTAACAAAAGAGTCTTTACTTTGAAAACATATATTGATCTAGATAACATCCAATATCTAACTATTCAAGAGTAATAAAAGAGTCTTTACTTTGAAAGCATTTATTGATTTAGATTCTATTTCACTTAACAATTTGCATGGAGATAATTTTAATGACATTTATATTATCTTTAAAAAAGACAACTACCATAATGAGATTCTATTTCACTTATTCAAGAGTAATAAAAGAGTCTTTACTTTTGAAAGCATTTATTGATCTAGATTCTATTTCACTTAACAATTTGCATGGAGATAATTTTAATGACATTTATATTATCTTTAAAAAAGACAACTACCATAATGAGATTCTACTTCACTTAACAATTTGCATGGAGATAATTTTAATGGTATCTATATTATCTTTAAAAAAGACAACTACCATAATAAGATTATACTTCATTTAACAATTTGCATGGAGATAATTTTAATGGCATCTATATTATCTTTAAAAAAGACAACTACCATAATGGAAACAATTGCCAGGCTCAAAGCATTGATAACCTTAGAGAATAAGGAAACCATAAATGTGCTAAAGCACCAAAGAAGGCCATATGAGATTATATTGTTGAAATAATGTAACTGCAAAGAGTATTTTTATTATTATTTGATTTATTATTCATTGGATCAATCCCCATTGTGGATTGATCATGTCGGCTATTGTAATAGGACCAAATCCCCTTTTGCGGATTGGTCAAATGATAATTATAATAGGCAGAATAAGAAGTTGGCCCCAACAGATATTTAAGAGGCCCCAGAATATAATTAAGTTGGTTATAACCACCCAGTTGGAGAAGTTGGCCCTGCCAGTGAAGAGACACTTCACACGTGCCAGTCTAATATAAATAATGAGGCTAGCGCCTCACTTAGACACACAACTCACTTGCTCATTTTGAGAGACAAGTTTCAGATCTGCTGTTAAAGAAGAAGGAGATAGAGAGAGTGGCGCATATTTGGGAGATGATCTTCTGCATTAGTTTAAGAGATGTCTTGGCATTGTATTGACTATCTATATTAAGGAAGTTTTGCTGGGTTTTCTTCCCCTAGAGGGTTTCCCAGGATAAATGCTGTGTCTCTTGTGATTGTGTATTTCTCAGTGATCTTGGATTATGCTATTGTTATCTAATGAAATGCAAAGAACAATAATAATGGCTTAAACATTAACATGGTATCAGAGCCAAGCTGAAGGAAACATCTTTCACAAGAGTGAAAAACGTCACTGTTGTCGTACATGAAAATTAGGGCTTTTTGATGGTGAAGCTTTTTAGCCCCAAAACCATCTACAAAAGTGCGCCCTCCCCTAAGGATCACTTTGGCACTCTTAGTGCACCTTTTCAGTGGTTGGATCTCCCGAAAAGTGAAATCCTAGTTTCACTAAGTACCAAAAGTACCAGAAAACCAGTGTACCAGAAGTACCAGAAGTACCAGAAGCTCTGGTCCTGAAATCCACAGATCAAATTTGGAGGAGCAAAAGTTGGATTTTCTCAGATCCAAACACACCAGTCTACTTGCCTCAGCTAAGCGCACCTCCTGGTAAGTTTAGATTTTGATTTTGAGCACTTTCATTTTTTGGTCATTTTCCTAGATCCAAGTAAAGATGTCTGCAAGTGTTAAGCTTGTTGACAAGCTAGAAGGAGTGGAAAACTTTCGTGCCTAGAAGTATAGGATTGGCCTCATTCTTGAAGAGAATGACCTAGCAAGATTCGTCAAAGAAGAAGTATCGAAACCTACCGATGCTGCAGAAAAGACAAAGCATCAAAATGACACAATCAAGGCCAAAAGAATCATTGTAGATTCAATCAAAGACCACCTGATTCCTTATGTGTCATCTAAGAAGACTCCGAAAGAAATGTTTGATGCCTTGACTAGACTATATGAAGGAAATAACATAAACCGGAAGATGAATCTAAGAACTCAACTGAAGAATACAAGGATGTAGAAAGGAGAAATGATTCAGGAATACTTCTCCAGAATCTCAGAATTCAAAGAACAACTAGAAGCTATTGGAGATACCATAGACGAAGAC
>ML785483.1:6148-39816 GCA_009831015.1 Picea engelmannii
CCTTACTACAACACTAAGTGCTTTTGGAATTGAGCATATATAGTGCGCAGCTATCTTTGAAACAAAAGACTTCCCTGGGTTGATAATTTATGTTTCACTTGGTTGTTTGAAATTAATTAAGCAATTATAGTGACCAACACTGCACTCTATTGTTTCTGATCGTGACCCAACTTTCACAAAAAAAAATTGCCAAGAACTGTTTAAGCTATAGGGAACCCAATTGCATCTCATCACAGCTTATCATCCCCAAACTGATGGTCAAATGGAACTTGTCAACAAGTGTTTGGAAACATATCTGAGGTGTTTTTCCTCTAAAAAAAAACATCAGTGGGCTCAATGGTTACCCCTATCTGAAAGGTGGTACAACACTTCCTACCACACAACTACTCGCATGACTCCTTTTGAAGCGGTATATGGATAAAAGTCACCATCAGTTCTCTCATACTTACCAGGTACCTCGAAGGTCCAGGTGGTTGACCAAACACTTATAGTTCGAGAGCATATTCTTCGTACCCTTAAAGAGAAATTGTTCATGGCACAGAATCGCATGAAGAAACAAGCAGTTCAAGGTCACTCTGAACGTCAATTTGCAGAAGGGGATCAGGTGTTTCTGTGGCTAGAACCATACAAGAGAACTTCCCTCAAGGTTGAGCATTGTCAGAAGCTAGCACCCAAATTTTATGGTCCTTATACAGTTCTCAAGCATGTGGAACAAGTCGCATATCAGTTAGCTCTACCCAGTCAGTCGAAGCTACATCCTGTTTTTCATGTTTCATGTTTAAATAAGGTGATTGGAACTAGGTTCCAAATTCAAACCAACCTTCTAGAGTTAACTATAGAAGGATCCATTTGGATACATCCAGAAGCAGTTTTGGACTAGCGTGAGCATCACTTGCATCAGAGAACCATCAAGGATGTGCTAGTCCAGTGGAAAGATACGACTCCAGCAGATGCCACTTGGGAACCAACTACCATCCTGCAACAATTTCCACATCTCAAGCCTTGAGGACAAGGTTGTTTTTAAGGGGGAGGACATGTTAGGGTACTAACCCGCACATAGGTAGATCAATATATTTAGATGTAAAGTCAATATTAATAAGGCATTTCAATAAAATAGAATAAGGTGGATGTAAGAATACCTAATATAAGCTTTCGCTTATAGAAGGATCTAGATGCTTCTCTTGATAGACATATTTAGTATAAATAAGGGTCAAGGGTATGAAAACCCTATATTGGGGATTATTGTAACAAAGTGTTACTCGACTGAAGGTTGCCCCCTCAAAGAGGCCCATGATCATTGCTTTCTGAATCAAACTTTTATTTTTGTTGTTGTTCTTATATCATTTTTGTGTTATTGTGGAGATTATGCTGGTTATATCACTAATAATCTACCATTTCTAGAATTTTGTTTTTGTTTTGCATATTAATTATATCTGGTATCTTTCAAACTTTCCCAAAGGAACCTTTTTTTTTTCCTTCTTATGGAAACATTGGTCCTCCTCACATTGCTACTTTGAACCTTCCAGGTCTCAGAATTGGATTACTGGTATGGTTGTTTTCCACTTAGGTAATTCAGAATGCAGTAAGTGCTTCAGTCATAAGCACTTCCCCCCAATAACATCAACCTCATGTTGATCCTTCACATTCTTCACTAGTATTATATTCTTCACCTTCTCCACTTGCAAGGTCTTCTTCCATGTCATATTCTGTAGAAATTTCGATACAATTAATGTATTCCTGTGATTCTCCTGATCTAACAATTTCCGCCACTTGTTAAATACATAATCACTTCTACTATTATTATTGTGGAAGAAATTAAACCATCATCACAACCATGAGCACAAAGTGAAATATCAATAACACACAACACAGACGTTTTACCAGGAAAGCATAAAGCTAAAAACCCCACTCTCATATATTGTGTATATCATGAATCATGAAAAAATCTCATACAAAACTCTAATCCAAGAGATCTTAGTACAATACAATTGTTTCACACTGTCATACACAAATCAGAAAATACATGTGCCAATTCCTGTGTCCAGACAACTTTCCTCTGCACAATCTCTGCAATTCGAATTCTCACAATGATCGAATTCATTCATAAATTTCCTAGTTTTCACATGCTCATAAGCATATCCACTGCATGTGTGATCAAATCACAACTAATAGCCAAACTATCCCTTTCACCTGTTATCTCAATTGGGTTTCCACTGGATCTGACATGCATGTAGTTAACCGTGGTGAATCTTTAGTTGCATGTGAGTTCACTGATTAACTGAACTCTCACTAGTGCATGTTTAGTTACAGCTAGTACAAATAATCTTAACTCACTTAACTACACTTATAATTTTGTTACAAATCAAACTCACTCAGTTATGAATGAAATAATAGATTAATATTTATTGTCTAATTTATTTAAGGTAAAAATAAATTAGACACATGTTTCTTGTTGACTTTTCAACACTCCCTCTCAACAAGAAAGGGATTATCCTTCACCCCAATCTTGTCTCTATGATATTCGAATTTTATCTTGGTGATTTCCTTTGTCAGAATGTCTGCATCCTGATCTTCCATAGGAATGTATTGAAGCAACATGATCTTCCGCTGCACACAATCTCTAAGATGATGATACCAGATATCTATATGCTTAGATCTATCATGAAACACAGGATTAATCGAGAGTTTAATGAAACTATGATTATCACAATAAATCATTGTCAGATCTAAATGAGAACCAAACAAACCAACCAAGATCTTCCTCATCCATATAGCCTCACATGTAGCTTGGCACGCTGCCATGTATTTCGCTTCCGCTGAACTAAGTGCCATAGATCTTTATTTCTTGTTGTACCAAGAAACAGTTGTAGATCCGATACTAAAGATCGCCATGATGTTCTCTTTCTATCCATTGGTGATCCAGGTGGATATCGGTGGCCACCCACCTTTTCCAAATAGCTCAAAACAATTTTCTGGCCATTTTGGAAATTTACTATTTTTAGCAGGTTTTAACTTTCGGGGCCATTTTGAGGGTCCAAATGAAGGTTTTTCTAGATATAGGTTCTTAATGATATCCAAAGGAATAATTTATCTCCCAAAATGAATCTCCTCAACAATACCTTTCCAACGATCTATCACACGCCTAAAACGGAGATCGTATACAAAAGTTACGACCCCGGGAAGTTGATGTACTCACTTACCCAAACGGGGCCCACGTGACTTTTGGTGCTTCATCTCCTAGGGTTAGGTTTTTGAATGTCTAAGACTTTTGGAATTACCATTTATTGTAAAAGGGCCTTTAGAGCCTCATTGTAATCATGTTCTTGCAAATGCGAGTAGCCGTCACATCTCTTCTCGGAGATAAGCTGCTACCATTCTAGCGAGTCTTTCACTCTGTATTTTTACAGTCTCTGTACATTTCTCTGATTAATAGAAATCATGTATTACTGTATACCTATGTTTATGGTTGCATCTCTAATACATTTCTATTATATTATTGAATATCTGCAATATCTCTGTGCATTTCTTTATTATATCTCCGCTCTCATTTTGTGCCGAAAATAATCTGGATCAGTGGTATCAAAGCAGGTTGCTCTTGATAATTTTTCAGTGCATGTCCCCGACGAGGTCTGAGTATAGAAATTTGGGTCTCGAGCTTGTCTCTCTTGAGTACAATCACTCTCGCACACCCAAGAAACCCTCAATGGTGGAAGAAAATAAAAACGATGGAGCAGACGATCCTATCAGTCTGTTGCTTGAGCAAGCTCTCACGTGACAGAGGGATGAAATGATGGAGAATTTTTCCCACATCCTTCAATGCCTGTCGATAGCATCAAGCACATCTTCATCAAGCGACCACTTTGGAGGCACCTTGCCTTTCAAGGTACAGGTTAATTTTGATATTCCCATTTTTGAAGGTCAAATAGATGCAGATGCCCTAGATAAATGGTTAAATCTACTAGAAGGTTATTTCGCTGTTCATAATTTTTCAAACAACGAAAATATCACCTTCACACTCCTTAAGGATCTCCCCCATGTCAAACATTGGTGGGAAAATTACTGGGAGTAGAGTTCCACAGAGGATTCTGGAATATATGGGGTCGAGCCCACTTGGGAATTTTTTGTGGATGTAGTAAAGGAACAGTACTACCCTGTTGGCCACTATGAGGACCAGTACATGAGATGAACCACACTACAACAAGAGAAGGGCCAATCAGTTCCGGATTTCACCAATAGCTTCCATACCTTTTGCACCAAGCTGGGTATAAAAGACTCTGAATGACATTTGGTTCTAAAATACCGTGGGGCTCTACACAGATACATCCAAACTAAAATGGATTTTCTAGACATCTCATCACTCAGTGTTTCCTATCGATATGTTGTTAAAATCGAGCAGAAATGTAAGCACCAGAAGAAATGGGAGTTTGGGTCTGCAAATCCAAAACAATCAAAGTATGAAAAAGACAACCCTAACAAACAGTCTCCTGAAAACTAGTCCAAGCCACAGGAAAATAAGGGTCACGGGAAGACAAAGAAGGACACCGGAAAATGGTGCGATTTCCACAAAATCCCCTGGCACAACATTGAAAAATGTTGCTCAAAACAATCATTGGTGGCCGAGATCAAAGACAAGCAGCCGAACCCTGATTCAGAATCAAATTCTGAAAATACTGGTAAAAGACAGATCATCGATGAAAACCCCATTGCTATTGTCGCGACCGCAAAAATTCAACTAGAAGAACCAACAGATCCAGAAGAGGGGGAGAACCTTTTTCATTCACAGATGTGGGTGAAGGGGACCCCCCTGCATTTTATTGTTGATAGAGGAAGCCAGAAGAACCTCATCTCAACAAAGTTCATCAAACAGTTGGGATTGTCGACAACACCACACCCACAACCATATAGCATTGGGTGGCTTCGCCAAGGACGAGATCTTAATGTCAGCCAGCAGTGTCGATTATCATATGGCATCCATTCCTTCAAGGATGAGGTATTATGTGATGTTTCCCCACTGGATGTCTATGATGTTCTCATGGGCCAGCCATATATGTGGAAATGCCATGCTATCTATGAGTCTCGACCCCGTAGTGTCATTATTACTCTGGGGGGTCATCTCTACAGGATACCAGAGGTAGTTCCAACTACTACCCCACCTAAACAGTGCTACAAGGTAGTATCTCATACTAAAAAATTCATCTTCTCCACAATCTATTCAAAGGGTGAACAGAAGGATACTGCAGCCACCACAGCTTCGACCAAAGCACCTTCTATCGAACAGAAGAAGGTCGATAAGGTTGCAGCAAATCACAAATATTCCTTCTGCACACAGTCATCTAAAATATCCAGACTAGTTAAAAAGGTCCAAACCTTCTAGCCACAGGTTCGTGACAGATTTCCACAAACTAAGCAGCGTGACTTCTCCAACAAGACAAGTAGCTCACCAAGATGAATATTCAACAAATGCTTTTTCCTCTCCCTCGGGAACTCAACAAAATGGAGACCATTGCTTCCTAAGGAGGGAGGATTGATCCAGGTGGATATCGGTGGCCACCCACCTTTTCCAAATGGCTCAAAAGAGTTTTTTGGCCATTTTGGCAATTTACTATTTTTAGCAGGTTTTAACTTCTGGGGCCATTTTGAGGGTCCAAAGGAAGGTTTTTCGAGATTGAGGTTGTAAATGATAGCCAAAGGCATGATTGAGCCCCCAAAATGAATCTCCTCAACAATACCTTTTCAACGAGCTATCACACGCCTAAAACGGAGATCCTATGAAACAGTTACGACCCCGGGAAGTTGATGTACTCACTTACCCAAACGGGGCCCACATGACTTTTGGTGCTTCATCTCCTAGGGTTAGGTTTTTGGATGTCTAGGACTTTTTAAATTCTTGTTTATTGTAAAAGGGCCTTCAAAGCCTCATTGTAATCATCTTCTTGTGAATGCGAGTAGCCGTCAAATCTCTTCTCAGAGATAAGCTGCCACCATTCCAACGAGTCTTTCACTCTGTATTTTTACAGTCTCTGTACATTTCTCTGATTAATAGAAATCGTGTATTACTATATACCTATGTTTATGGTTACATATTTGATACATTTCTGTTATATTATTGAATATCTACAATATCTCTGTGCATTTCTTTATTATATCTCCGCTCTCATTTCGTGTCGAAAATAATCTGGATCAGTGGTATCAGAGCAGGTTGCTCTTGATCATTTTTCAGTGCATGTCCCTGACAAGGTCCGAGTATAGAAAGTTCGGTCTCCATTTTGTCTCTCTTGAGGACAATCACTCTCGCACACCCAAGAAACCCTCAATGGTGGAAGAAAAGAAAAACGATGGAGCAGACGATCCTATCAGTCTGTTTCTTGAGCAAGCTCTCACGTGATAGTGGGACGAAATGATGGAGAATTTTTCCCACATCCTTCAACACCTGCCAATAGCATCAAGCACATATTCATCAAGTGACCACTTTGGAGGCAACTCTCCTTTCAAGGTACAGGTTAATTTTGATATTCCCATATTTGAAGGTCAAATAGATGCAGATGCCCTAGATAAATGGTTAAATCTGCTAGAAGGTTATTTCTCTGTTCATAAATTTTCAAACAAGGAAAAGATCACCTTCACACTCCTTAAGGATCTCCCCCATGTCAAACATTGGTGGGAAAATTACTGGGAGTAGAGTTCCACAGAGGATTCTGGAATATAGGGGGTCGAGCCCACTTGGGAATTTTTTGTGGATGCGGTAAAGGAACAGTATTACCCTGTTGGCAACTATGAGGACCAGTACATGAGATGAACCACACTAAAACAAGAGAAGGGCCAATCAGTTCCAGATTTCACCAATAGTCTCCATACATTACGCACCAAGATGGGTATAAAAGACTCTGAACGAAATTTGGTTCTGAAATACCGTGGGGCTCTGCACAGATACATCCAAATTGAAATGGATTTTCTGGACATCTCATCACTCAGTGTTGCCTATCGATATGTTGTTAAAATCGAGTAGAAATTTAAGCACCAGAACAAATGGGAGTTTGGTTCTGCAAATCCACAACAACCAAAGTATGAAAAAGACAACCCTAACAAACAGTCTCCTGAAAACCAGTCCAAACCACAGGAAAAAAAGGGTCACGGGAAGACAAAGAAGGACACTGGAAAATGGTGCGATTTCCACAAAGCCCCTGGCACAACACTGAAAAATGTCACTCAAAATAGTCATTGGTGGTCGAGATCAAAGACAAGGAGCCGAACCCTGATTCAGAATCAAATTCTGAAAATATTGGTAAAAGACAGATCATCGATGCAAACCCCACTGCTATTATCGTGACCGCAACAATTCAACTAGAAGAACCAACAGATATAGAAGAGGGGGAGCACGTTTTTCATTCATAGATGTGGGTGAAGGGGACCCCACTGCATTTTATTTTTGATAGCGGAAGCCAAAAGAACCTCATCTCAGCATAGGTCATCAAACAGTTGGGATTGTCGACAACACCACACCCACAACCATATAGCATTGGGTGGATTTGCCAAGGACGAGATCTTCGTGTCAGCCAACAGTTTTGATTATCATACATCATCCAACCCTTCAAGGATGAGGTATTATGTGATGTTTCCCCACTGGATGTTTGTGATGTTCTCTTGGGCCAGCCATATATGTGGAAACGCCATGCTATCTATGAGTCTCGACCCCATAGTGTCATTATTACTCTGGGGGGTGATCTCTACAGGATACCAGAGATAGTTCCAACTACTGCCCCACCTAAATAGTGCTGCAAGGTAGTATCTCATACTAAAAAATTCATCTTCTCCACAATTTGTTCAAAGGGTGAACAGAAGGATACTGCAGCCACCATAGCTTCGGCGAAAGCACCTTCTATCCAACAGAAGTAGGTCGATAAGGTTGCAGAAAAGCACGAAGATTCCTTCTGCACACAGTCATCTAAAATAGCCAGACTAGTTAAAAAGGTCCAAACCTTCCAGCCACAGGTTCGTGATAGATTTCCACAAACTAAGCAACGTGACTTCTCCAGCAAGACAAGCAGCTCACCAAGATGCAGATTCAACAAATGATTTTTCGTCTCCCCCGGGAACTCAATGCAATGGAGACCATTGCTTCCTAAGGAGGGAGGATTGATCCAGGTGGATATCGGTGGCCACCCAACTTTTCCAAATGGCTCAAAACAGTTTTCTGGCCATTTTGGCAATTTACTATGTTTAGCGGGTTTTAACTTCCAGGGCCATTTTGAGGGTCCAAATGAAGGTTTTTCAAGATCGAGGTTCTCAATGATATTCGAAGGCATGATTGAGCCCCCAAAATGAATCTCCTCGACAATACCTTTCCAACGAGCTATCACATGCCTAAAACGGAGATCGTATGCAAACGTTACGACCTCGGGAAGTTGATGTACTCACTTACTCAAACGGGGCCCACATGACTTTTGGCGCTTCATCTCCTAGGGTTAGGTTTTTGGATTTCTAGGAATTTTGGCATTCCCGTTTATTGTAAAAGGGCCTTTAGAGCCTCATTGTAATCATCTTCTTGTGGATGCGAGTAGCTGTCACATCTCTTCTCAGAGATAAGCTTCCACCATTCTAGCGAGTCTTTCACTCTGTATTTTTACAGTCTCTGTACATTTATCTGATTAATAGAAATCATGTATTACTATATATCTATGTTTATGGTTGCATATCTGATACATTTAAGTTATATTATTGAATATCTGCAATATCTCTGTGCATTTCTTTATTATATCTCCGCTCTCATTTTGTGCCAAAAATAATCCAGATTAGTTGGGCTGCCCACCCAATCTGCATCCATGAAGCCATGAAACTTCACCTCATCCATTTGTCTATACCATAATCCATACTCAGATGTGCCCTTCAGATATCTCAATACATGCATACCTGCCTTCCAAAAGAGTTTGGTAGGCTTAACCATCGCTTGACTTAGTTGGTTAACCACGTAGCAAATGTATGGTCTCGTGTTCACTAAATACATTAGTGAACCCACTAACTATCGATAGACAGTAGCATCCACTACCTCTCCAGAAGTAGCATCCTCTTTCCTCTAGTTTCCTGGAAGAGGAGTATCCATGGGTTTCCATCCCTCCATGTGAAACTTACCTAGTATCTCTCTTACATACTTTCCTTGAGACACAAAAACTTCACCATCTCGCTGCCATATTTAAAATCCAAGGAAATAATGAAGAAGGCCCAAATCCTTCATATCAAAATCCTTTGCAAGATCCTCCTTGCATGAGTGTATCAATTGCTCATCACCAGTAAGTATTAAATCATCAACATAAATCACAATGATTAAAATCTGACCCTCCACCATAATTTGGTATAGGTTTGCATCCGCTTCACTTTTGGTGAAGCCCAATCCAGTGAAATAGTTGTCTATCCAAGTGTACCAAGCATGGGGTGCTTGCTTCAGCCCATACAATTCTCTCTTGAGTCTGCACACATGTGACTCTCTATCAAAGGTCTCAAAACCTTCTGGTTGTTCAATGTACACTTCTTCCTTAATGATCTCGTTGAGGAATGCAGTTTTTACATCCATCTGATGAATGCCCCAGCCCATCTGTGCTAAGAGCGAAAGGATGAATCTTATGGAAGAGTACCTCATGATAGGTGAAAAGGTCTCACCATAATCTATCCCCTCGATCTGTGAGAAGCCCTGGGCCATAAACCTGGTGTTGTATTTCTCCACACTCCCATCAATAGCTTTCTTTACCTTGTAGATCCATCTCGAACCTACCACTGACTTATCAATCGGTCTTGGGACAATTTCCCATGCACTATTTTGACAATGGAGTCATACTCCTCTACCATAGAGTCAACCCAAGTGGGATCCTTCACTACTTCTTGAAAGGAAGATGGTTCATTCACAATACATTTTCTCATGAGAGCCATGTATCCAACAAATTGATCAGAAGACTGTCTATGTCTGCACTATGAAATAGGGTCTCCTACATTCTGTGCAGCATCTAGTCTCAATCTATCAGCCTCTGTGGTACGCTTTCTGCCATTTCTAATGGATGGATCTTCTTGAGTGGTTTCCTCCACTCCATTAACCTCCTCATGTGGTTGATCCACATCTTGAGACTCATCCTTGGGAACCAACAGTTCCTCTTCTGCATGCAAGTCTAGCTCCCTCTCAAGCGACAACCACATGGATTTCCCCTCATCAAATTTTATATCCTATCGCATAAAAGTCATCTTACTGTTCAGAAAATACACATGAAAATTATGGGGTGTTTCTATGTACCCCACAAATATCCCAACTTCAGCAGTCGGTTCCAGCTTCTTCCTGGCATCGTTGTTCACTTGCACAAAAATAGATGTGCCAAAAAATTTTAAATGCAAAACATCAGGTTTCTTACCAGTAAAAGCTTCTTCAGGTGTACTCATGCCAAGTACTCTATGAGGACAACAGTTCTACACATAAACTACAGTATTTCATCCTTCTATCCACAAATGAAATGGTAGGCCCTGATCATGCAACATCGCTCGTGCTACACCCATGATCGTTATGGTCTTTCTCTCTGTGACCCCATTTTGCTATGGGTTATGAGGTGTTATGAGTTCTCTTCGAATTCCTTCTCTACTGTAGAAGTATTTGAATTCATTAGAGAGGTATTATCCACCATTATCACTTCTTAGAGCCTTCACTTGCTTCCCCGAGTCTTTCTCCACCAATGCCTTAAACTCACAGAACTTTGAGAATGTTTGATCCTTCTTCTGCATGAAGAATATCCAACATTTATGAGAAAAGTCATCAACAAAAATAACATAATACCTATGTTTTGTTGTTGAAGCAACCGAGAATGGTCCACACACATCTGTGTGAATTCTCTCCAGGATCAACAAAGAATGGTTCTCCTTTTCATGAAAGGTGGACCTTACATACTTCCCCAGGGTGCACCCCTTGCACTGATCTGACTGAGCAAGTGTTCCCCTTGGAAGTCTAGTAGATATTTGTTGCATGATCTTCAAGGCTCCATGATGAAGATGGCCCAATCGCCTATGCCATAATTCTCCCTCATCCCAACTCACCACTTCTTATACCTTCCCTATCATGGCATTGCAGCCATCTACCTATAGCATGTAGAGATTCTTAACTCGAATCCCTATCTTCTTGAATTGACCTGTTTCTTTATGTCGCAGGTAGGCTTTACCACTGCTAAAAACAACATCATAGCCTCTATCCTCCAACATTGCAACTGAGACCAAGTTTTTCTTTAGACCTGGAACATGCATAACATTTTTCAATTGAAATGGTTTACCTGACTCCCTATGAAAGGTAATGTTACCAATACCAGTTGCACTGTATCGTCCATCATCACCCATCTCTATATGCATTCTGATATCTTTCTCCTCCAAGTCAATGAAAGACTCCTTATCTTCCATCATGTGGAATGAAGTGCCACTATCCAAATACCACACCGATCCCAATGAACTTGAAGCCATGCATGTGATCAAAGTGAAGTCAAGCTAAAATTGTGAGACAAGAGCCTCACTAGTTGTATATCCAACAATCGTCTTGTTCTTCTTCTTCTGTGGACAGTTAGTAGCGAGATGCCCATGTTCATGATAGAGAAAACACTTCACTTTGGACAAATCCAACTTCTTGACTTTGGACTCGGATTTTGGATGGAATTTCTTCCCTTTCCCTTTCCTTGCCTTGGCCATCAAAGAAAAATCCTCTTCATCCTCACACTTTGATGAATATCCATCTCTGGTGTTCTTCCTAAACTCCTCTTGCACTAGATATGACCACAATCATTCCCAATATGCCAATTTTTCCCTTCCATTGACATAGTCTTGATAACTGTGCCAACTCTTAGGAAGCCCTAGGAGCGCCAAGCTCAACAAATCATCAGCAACGATTTTTATTCCTACACTTCCAAGCTCATCCTGACATTGGACAAACTTCGTGAGATGTTTTGGAATGGTGTTGCCTTTCTCCATATTGATCTTCTTGAGTTTATATTTGAGCGCCAATTTCCTATGGTCGCTATTGTTCTGGAACAGATCTGTCAAAAGCTTCCACACTTCATATGGTGTGGTTTTCCCATGGAGACTTGAGACAATGTGATCTCATACTCCCTCCAATAGAATCATCCTTGCCTTCACCACTTTCTTTTTCCATGCATCAAGATTTGTAGTGTCTGTCGTATCTGGATTAGGAACATCTACATCAATGTAACCCTTCAAGCCATTGTCTTCAAGAACTGCTTCCATCCTGTCCTTCCAAGAAATATAGTTCACGCTACCCTTGAGTACATACTCCAACCTCAAGCCATTGAAAGACATTTTCGATCTTGAATCAAGTGTCGCACCAAGAAAATATTGCAAATTCGAATGTTATCCAACCCAAAACTCAACCTCTACAATACTTCTTCCCTGGGAGGTTCACACTCCACCTAATATTATCCTGAGGGAAGTTCACACTCTGCCTATGTGTAGCCTACGAACTTGCCTGGGAAGTTCGCACCCTGCTCCACTGTAGCCTGTGAGAATGCCAATGAAGTTCGCACCCTACTTCACTGTTAGGGTGAGGGAATTTCGCACCCTCCTCCACTGTAGCCTGCAAGAATGATAATGAAGTTTTCACCCTACCTTTTTCTAGGGTGCGAGAATTATATATCTTGCAAACACTGAAAGTTTTCAGTACTAGATTTTGCACCCTCCAAGAGACGGGACCTGTGAGAATGAAATTATGTTCGCACCTCACTTCCGTGACTTTGTGGCCTCCGAGTCTCTAATACCATGTATAAATTTTGATACACTTAATGTATTCCTGTGATTCTTCTGATCTAACAATTTCTACCACTTGTTAAATACAGAATCGCTTCTACTATTATTATTGCTGAAGCAATTAAACCATGATCACAACCATGAGCACAAAGTGAAATATCAATAACACACAACACATAAGTTTTACCGGGAAAGCGTAAAGCTAAAAACCCTACTATCATATATTATGTATATCATGAATCATGAAACAATCTCATACAAAACTCTAATCCAAGAGCTCTCAGTACAATACAATCATTTCACACTGTCATACACAAATCAGAAAATACATGTGCCAATTCCTGTGTCCAGACAGCTTGCCTCCTCTGCACAATCTCTACAATTTGAATTCTCACAATGATCGAATTCATTCATAAATTGCCTAGTTTGCACATGCTTATAAGCATATCCACTGCATGTGTGATAAAATCACAATTGATAGATAAACTATCCCTTTCACCTGTTATCTCAACTGGGTTTCCACTGGATCTGACATGCATGTAGTTAACCATGGTGAATCTTCAGTTGCATGTGAGTTCACTGATTAAATGAACTCTCACTTGTGAATGTTTAGTTACAACTAGTACAACTGATATTAACTCACTTAACTACACTTATAATTCTGTTACAAATCCAACTCACTCAGTTATGAACGAAATAATAGATTAATATTTATTGTCTAATTTATTTAAGGGAAAAATAAATTAGACACATGTTTCTTGTTGAATTTTTAACATCTTCTTTGTCAAGTGGAAACTCTGAAGATAGTAAACCAGCGGATAAGAAGAAGAAGAATAGGAAGAATAAGAAGAAGAAAAATAAACAAGGATCTAAAATTCCAACCATTGTCGGATGTGTTGGAAAGAAACCAGTTACTGTTGATCATGCTGAGAGTGTTGATGATACTAAGATCACCCAAACAAGTCGTAAGCCCAAGTACCCTTGTAGGATTTGTAAGGGTATCCATCTTCTTAAGTATTTCCCTAGTCTATCCAAGGTTATAGAAGCATGGTATACACACCCTCACCAACCCATGTCATCAACCTTTGAACAACATGTTGATTACCTCCCGTAAACTAGTCAAAATACCCTTGGGAAGAAGAAAAGAAGAGTCAAGTTTCCTTGTAGGTTATGCGGAAGGATTCATGAAACTCACATTTTCCCTCGTATGGATGAAGCCTCAAAATTACTAGAATACATGACTATTTCACCACCTCAACTTCTAGCTACTTATCACAAGCTTACTTTCGACCCACCAGTAATTGATGAAATGATCAATTGGGCCCCTTCATTGGTAAATCTGGTTGATCAGGTAATCAATCTGGTCATGTCCTTAATTGAACCATTTGACCAAGTGGTCACTCCAATCCCATCCTCGGTCGATCCCACTCTCCTGTTAGAGATTGAAACCCAAGCAGTCGATTCGTTTCCACCCGCCAACCCCATTCTCCCCTTGGAGAATGAAATCCAAGTGGTTGATATGATCTCATCATCGGTCGATCCTACTCTCGAGCTCAAGAGTAAACCCGATAATTCCCACACTTTCCTTGTTGATATAGGATATTCCATGTCAAGGGGTATTCCTTCTTCTCTCTTGAAACCCCCTCCAAGTAATGAGGCCATCTTTTTTAATTGGGGTGTGCTAATTGGACCTCATCTTCCCTCTCACATTCCTTTCTATATTATTGTATAGGTTTTTGGTCAGGACATTCCTCAGACGTTGATAGATGAAGGTGTGTCCATTAGTATTTTGTCCTCTATTGCTTGGCAGCCTTTGGTTTGTCCTCAGCTTGCACCAGTTACACAAAATCTATTATCTTTTAATAGAAGAGCCAGTCACCCTTTAGGGACCCTTCCTTAGTTTCTTGTAACTTTGGGAGGGAAAATTGTCTTTGTTGATGTCATGGTAGTCCAAGACTCCTTGGATTTTGATTTACTCCTTGGGAAATATTATGTCTATTCCATGAAAGTTATTGTGTCCACTCTTTTTTGTGTGATATCTTTACCACATGATGGAAGAATGGTGACTATTGATCAACTATTGTTTGTTGGCCCTAACTTTACCATCAACTCAATGACTTCCCTAAACGGTTCATATATGCAGTTGGTAACATGCCTGCCATAGGTCAATTATGTGGTGTTGTCTCCAATGCCTTCAACTATCGATGCAGATGAGCCTCTCACTATATGCTCAATCTCTTATGACTTGGATCTGGTATTTGACATGGTGATCACTTTGGTAGGCATATTGGAGCTCAAACTCCTTACCCCTATCACAACCCTCGACATGTGTTCCTTCCAGAGTGTGCTTCTTCCTTTGAATGAAGATCTTTTGGCGGCCATGACTATTTTTTTTCCCTTGACATGGTTTCCTTCGAGAGAATTTTCCTCTTGGAGTCCATGATCAAGAAGAGATCCCTCTAAAGAGATAATTGTTTTTTGATTTCAAGATCATTAAAAAATGAAACCCGCCTAGAGAAAGGTTTTTTGATTTCAAGCTCATTAAAAAAGGAAACCAGCCTTGAGCATGGTTTTCTTATTTCAAGATTGTTAAAAAATGAAACCAACTACGAGGATAGTTTTTGCATCTCTTTGGAAACCTCATTAAAAAATGAAACATAGGTCATGAGCGTAGTTCCTGTTTTTGTCTTGTTGACGGGCGAAATTGACCGCTCGTCAACTGGAGGAGTGAATCCGGTCCGGGTTTGTCTACTTAACCCAAGATGTTTGGATTAATCCGCTCTGATGGGTTTAGCGACTCCGTTGGCCGATCTAAGTCCTAAGAAAGTGAAAAAACAAAACTAAAGAAACTAACTTAATGAAAAACACTAGCTGAAAACTATATACAAATCTACAATATACTTACAGTTCACTAACTAGTATTTATAAAATAGCTCTATGATATATCTATAGGATCATATCTCTAATATATGTATAGTATTCACAAAATGAAATTTTTATTCTAAATCTGCGAAACTCAAATATGGATTGATTTATGATAGCAAAACTATCATTCAGTCTTTTTTATTTTTTATAACTTTTATAAACAAGAAACAAAATAGCTAATTGTCTAATTGAAAACAAAAAGTAATAGTAGAATGTGTTTAGATTACAATAATTTTCTATATTAATTAAACTAATAAAATAAAACTAACAAACTGACCTGTAATTGCATCTCCTATTTGTCCTGTGTACAGTATCCAATTTCACTGTTTGATGGAGTAAACCGCAACATATTTTCCGAATGCTTCCCATAAATGCGAAGCAGTAATGATCGAATACTAATAACAGAACATATAGAGAAGTATTGTCATCAATTTTATGATTTTACAAATAGTCACATTGAGATAAATCTGGTTGTACAAATTTGCATATAACTGCTCATTGAATAAAGAAGATTAACCTTCTAATCATCAAATTTGAACAGAGTCATTGTTGTATATAATATGAGGGACATAAAACACGGACATCATATAAATTCCATCACATTAATCTGTAATAAACCATGATATCTAAAGTAGTCACAATTTAATTACAAATCAAAATGACCAAAATTTGAACAAACATATGATATATCGAAGCTAAAGCTGTACCAATATCAACTTCCATTCAAGTCTGTCAATCATAAATCCATAGTTTCTACTCCCAGACAGCGATGATCCTTAATTTACAAAACAATACATTTATATAGGCTATAGGATCAAAACGTTTCCTGTGGATATCATCAAATTTGTTCCAAAAATTGTGGGGGATGCAACCTCCCAGATTCTACTTAACAGCCTATTCTAAAACAACATAAAGAAATAGCATGCTGAGAGATGCCACCAGTGGTTCAAAACTTATTTAGAAATCATATGTACCTAAAAACACATAAGAATAAATGATTTCAGATTTCATTTTGGTTGTAAAAACAAGAAATTCAAATTTTAGTAACTAGTTACAGAATATCACGATTCTGTAGCTAGTTATAATTATAACTAGAATCGTATTTTATTGAATCAATCAAAACATAATAGATGTAATCTGTGCAAACAAATCATGCATTCTAATTAAAAAAAGACAAAATCATCCTAAAATTATTTTTAATCATTCATACCTCAGATTAAGGAATTTGACTTTATCAAGCAATCTTTGAATTCACAATGGCAGTCACTGCTTCCACATTCTTAAAAACAACAGATCCTGTGGATGTATAACATGCTGACAGACTACTTGAAAATCCTTTGGATTGATCAAGGGTTCACAGAAGGCTGAGGCACAAGGTTGGATGGGTGAGAGGGGTTCTGAGGCACAGGCCTAGAGAGGTAATAAACGTTTCAACAATTGCAAACAGACCAAAACACACCTTTCAACCACAGAGAAAATCTGATATTTGACCTCTAAAGGACGAGCTATATCTCTATAATGATCCAATTTCTGGGGAACTGCATATGATGAAGGTAAAATGGCTCATTTCGGTTATGGGTTTTCAAGGGTTTGATCTAATTCAAAACCGTTTGCTCATAATCGCTCATGCAAAAACGTGTCTCTAGGAGGCAATTACGAAGTCAACTTTAAGAAGTCTTCAATTACTTCCAACTACACATACCTATTTTTTCTCTGCAACCATCAAATGTCAACACGAACTCTTGAGCAACTGTTAAATTAAAACCCTCAAACTTTTCAACAAACACACGCCAGCCATTCCTTTCTAAGTCATCTCTGGCATTGTCAAATGATAACAATGTCTGGACACCGTTGGGCTTAATCCTCACCACAAGCACCATGGATAATAGCAAGGAAACGACATAGGGTTTAGAGGTATGTTTTGACAGAATAAGCACAGAGCCATTGCCCCAAGCTTCCCCAACGAAATGCAAAGACAACTCAAAATGGTGGGCGGGAGTGTTAATTGCTATGTGTGTGAGAAAAGTCATGTAGATCGAGGCCATGCAAAAATAGAATACCACGTTGTACTTGGAATGACACCTTGGCATAATGGTACACATAAAAATCATAACAGTTGAAAACCATCATATGCATATCCACAATTCGATCAAAATGTCAAATAAAAAATTGAATCAAAGATTTTATAAATCAAAACCTTATTAACAATAGTCAAATGCTAAATGGGTGGTGGTTTAATCCACATGTAACCAAGGTGTGTTCGATACCAAGGGGTTATAACCATGAAAACAACCATGTTCATGAAAAAATAAGACAAATAGATTATAAACCATATGAACATTAACCCTTTGATGAAATCAAACATGAATTCCAGCTATAGTATGAAAACGAAATTGAAAAGAAGGTACGTAGAAATTGATGGATAACGGTGTTGTTTAATGAGAAAGGTTGCGACAAGTAATGAGAATTTAAAAAACCTGTGTAGGCAGCTTGTAAAAATAGAGATTAATATGGCTGCCAACAATGGCGACACACTGGTAGAAAGAGTTATCTCTGCCAAACAAACAAGTCCAGATTAGGATAATCAGAAAAAATTCAAATAAAAAAAAACTAAGAAACTGTTTGAACATCATTATCAATCATAAAACATTCCAGTTTCTGATTTCTTATTATTTTAAAAGATGAAAACTGATGATAATCTTGACAAAAGAGAGTCACAATGTTAAAGTTAAAATCTTCAATACTGTTGACAGAGCCATTGTTTCCAGCAGGCATCCATAGCCTCGAAGGGGATTCCATTTAACCCACTCTAATAACCGTATCCTGTCAAGAAGTTCTAGATCATAACGAAGGACATTTAAGATAAAAAAGAATCCATATCTGAGAATTTCCATATACCTGACATTGCTTCGCTGCCAACGGGCCTGTTCAGTACCTCGACGAAGTTATCTTGGCATCATGCATGCATTTACCCGCTGCCAGCATACCTTTTCAGTATCCCGGCGGGTTTACAAGCACTTCCCACAGCTATCTGAAGGTTTATTTAGTTTTAAAGATTTTTTAATAGAGCGGGGTGATGCTGAAAATCTTGGTTTTTGGACACATCTTAGTAAATTACAGACCTTTAAGAAATTTTCTCAGTTGTCCTTCATTAAGATCTAGAAATACTTTGTTAATAAACCAACTTTCAAGAGCAGGGAGACATCTCTGAGTTGTTCTCTTAAGGAACAGGGACAACATAAAAAGAATTTTTATGGATGATCGTGAATAGCTTCAGTTATAGATTGAAATCAAGAAACGCTTTTCAAAAAACAAGCTTTCTTTAACATGGCTTCAAACTTCAAAAAAATATCATAATTGATGTTTTAACAATCTTTAGTAGTCATTTCAGAGGGGAAATTTTTCTGTTCTCTTTGTCTGAAATAGTTTATGGTGTAGGCATGTGTGTTTCAAAACAAAGACTAATAAGCATAAATGGAAACAAAACACATCAGCAAAGAAAAATTGGAAAGCAAAGAAATCCAAACAAAAAAATATGTACAGAAGGTGCATTTGAAAACCTCATGCAACAAATCCCTTGGGAGACTGAAAGAAAGTAGAAAAATCATGTTTGATGGGAAAGAAGTCCTACTCGTGGTACCTTGGGTCAGGGTTGATTCATATTTATTTATCTCTTTACTTTCCATTTAAGATTTTCATGACGATACTGCATTTTTTGAAAATAAATATTCAACTAAAAGAAAAGAGAAAAATATCAAGCGGACTTCCCTGATAATAGTCATATTATGGTTCTCGTGGTGCGCCCACTTGCGTTCATGACTGCATTATTACAAAGAGAAATAGTGAGAAATAAAACTAAAAGAAAACCTATTGCTAAACCTACCCTAACTATTAAACAAATCAAAATACTACATGAAGTCATGTTTCCAATGTAGCCATCGAAGTAACTCCAATCCTGCAATGGAAACAAGATCAAGCATTACTAATAAGAATGGTAATAGAAACATATCACACTTACCTTCATAATAATCATCTAAAAACGAAGTAAGCATGATCTTACCATTTCCTTGAATATTCTTGTTGTACAAATCCTCTAGCCATTGTGCAATCTTGTCATGATAAGGGTCATAATGGCATGGGCGAGTGCAAGCAAGTTTAAAAAAATTGTCAAGATTACGAGGAAATGAAATAACCATCAGCCAAGGCTAAAATGCCCCATCCTCCTGACAATTCTCTAAGTGTTCATTAATTTCTTCACATGGAGGATCTAAAAGAAATATGTCATGCCTACTTCCAATATACTTAGGTAAAAAGAAAGCAAGCATAACTTTATCTTTATTATGAAAATTTGTTATATATGAATATTCAAGACATCCTAATATCCTATCACAAAAATGAGGATTCAAACCATGACTTTGATGAAACGAATATATCAATGGGAAACTCATCATAGGAGGATTCATGCAATCAATTAGATCATTGGTTTGAACGTTTCCTTTGATGAGATTGATCATTTCAAAATGTGAAGCATAAACATTAAGATTTGAGCTAATCAAAGAACGAATATGAAACTTAGAATGTTTGATCTCCATAAGACATAATGCATTATCTTTTTTAACAATAAACTGTGTAAAATCATCTCACAACATGTCCTTTTCCCATGTGAGTGATGAAAGTGAACAAGCGTCAAATCCAATTTTATCAATGTTATGATTGGAATTAATTTCACCAAAATTTAGAATATTGAAAGGATATGATTGTGGCGGAAAATAGTAGGATGTTGTAGGTAAGGTGTCAAGTCCAACAGAAACTAGGAAGAGATCAGAATATAAAGAATAAAAGGAATCAGAAATAAGCACATGAAAAAAATCTCTTGAACTACGATAATTAACAATGGTATTCTCAAGACATTTCTCTTCACCTTCTTTAAAAATCTTTCTCTGTTTTGGTGACGAATTCCTCAACATGATATGATCATCTGGATTTTCCTTTTGTGTGATATATAATTCAAAATTTATGTGACAAACATCTAGTCTTTCTTGTGAACAAACTGCATTTTGAGGATGAAGGTTTAAGATTTCTTCTTCTAGTTGCATATCTTCTTCTCTAATTAGTTTCATAGGAGTACTAGAACATTCAAGAAGATTTTTGTCACTTAAGTGTTCTTCAATGAATGATTTTAAATGTTGATTAGATCATGAGTTACAAGAATGAGGATATTCACCTTGAGCCAGAAACGAATCTTCTTCCATATTGGTCGTAGACTGAAAATACAATGATTCAAAGAAAAAACCAATTTGGTTGTCAATAAGAACCTGGTCAATAGATTCTACCTCCCTAGCTTGTTCAACATTGTCGGAAGGATTCTTCTCTTCTTGCAAAGAGAATTTTTCTTGCAGTTGAGTGATAGGATTTGCAATTAGTTCTCCGTTCGTGCTTGAATACGACTGGATGGAAGGGATGCAAGCATCATAGGAGAGATTTAATGCAAATGACATGTCATCGAGATTAAATTTACAGAGGATATGATAGACTCTTGTCAAAAATTATTCTGAATATGAATCATCGTTGATTAGCAAAGTATGAAATTCTTCCCATAATTGATCGAAATCATAAATTTCAAGAGCATCTAGAAACTCATCTACAAATTGAAACCAATAAAAAATGTGACATGCTGGGAAGGATTCAAACCAATGTTTAATCCGACCTCTAAAAGTAAAAGCGAACAGTCTGCATAAAACTCTTAAATATGAGATGTCATGTTTGATGCATTTGCACCAAAACTTGTTAAGGTGGTCTTTAGCAGATGTATTGCCTCCACCATCAAAGGTGAGTTTGGACAAGCAAGAGACTGTCTCGTTGGGAACTGGGTAATGAGAAGTTGAAAGCATGTTCCAACACAGTGATTTGGGGAGCCATGGGAGAATTGAATACATTTAAAATAAAGGCTCCTACAAGGCCAGCTTGTCAGTCGGCCCTCCTTCTAGCGCCATTTGTTGACAGGCGAAATTGACCGCTCGTCAACTAGAGGAGTGAATCTGGTCTGGGGTTGTCTGATTAACCCAAGATATTTGGATTAATCCACTCTGACGGGTTTAGCAGCTCCGTTGGCCAATCTAAGTCCTAAGAAAGTGAAAAAACAAAACTAAAGAAATTAACTTAATGAAAAACACTAGCTGAAAACTATATACAAATCTACAATATACTTACAGTTCACTAGCTAGTATTTATAAAACAACTTTACGATATATCTATAGGATCATATCTCTAATATATGTATAGTATTCACAAAATGCAAATTTTAATCTAAATCTGCGAAACTCAAATATGGATTGATTTGTGACAGCAAAACTATCATTCAGTCTTTTTGATTTCTTATAACTTTTATAAACAAGAAATGAAATAGCTAACTGTCTAATTGAAAAAAAAAAGTAATAGTAGAATGTGTTTAGATTACAAGAATTTTCTATATTAATTAAACTAATAAAATAAAACTAACAAACTAACCTGTAATCGCATCTCCTATTCATCCTGTGTACAGTATCCAATTTCGTTGTTTGATGGAGTAAACTGCAACAGATTTTCTGAATGCTTCCTGTAAATGCTAAGCAGTAATGATCGAATACTAATAACAGAACATATAGAGAAGTAGTGACAACAATTTTATGATTTTACAAATAGTCACATTGAGATAAATCCGGCTGTAAAAATTTGCATATAACTGCTCATTGAATAAAGAAGAGGGACATAAAACAAGGACATCATATAGATTCCATCACATTAATCTATAATAAACCATGATATCTAAAGTAGTCACAATTTAATTACAAATCAAAATGACCAAAACTTGAACAAAAATACGATATATCGAAGCTAAAGATGTACCAATATCAACTTCCATTCAAGTCTATCAATCATAAATCCATAGTTTCTGCTCCCAGGCAGCGATGGTTCTTAGTTTACAAAACAATACATTTATACAAGATACAGTATCAAAACATTTATTGTGGATATCATCAAATTTGTTCCAAAAATTGTGAGGGATGCAACCTCCCAGATTCTACTTAACAACCTATTCTAAAACAACATAAAGAAATAGCATGCTGAGAGATGCCACCAGTGGTTCAAATATTCTCTAGAAATTGTATGTACCTAAAAAAACATAAGAATAAATGATTTCAAATTGCATTTTGGTTGTAAGAACAAGAAATTCGAATTTAAGTAACTAGCTACAAAATCTCACGATTCTGTAGCTAGTTATAATTATAAGTAGAATCATATTTTATTGAATCAATCAAAACAGACTAGATGTAATATGTGAAAACAAATAATGCATTCTAATTAAAAAAAGACAAAATCATCATAAAATTATTTTAAACATTCATACCTCAGATTAATGAATTTGACTTTATCAAGCAATCTTTGAATTCGCAATGGCAGTCGCTGCTTCCACGTTCCTAAAAACAACAGATCCTGTGGATGTTTAAGTTACTGACAGACTGCTTGAAAATTCTTTGGATTGATAAGAGTTCACAGAAGGCTAAGGCACAAGGTGGGATAGGTGAGAGGAGTTCTGAGGCACAGGCCTGGAGAGGTAATAAACGTTTCAACAATTGCAAACAGACAAAAATGCACCTTTCAGCCACAAAGAAAATCTGAGATTTGACCTCTAAAGGACGAGATATATCTCTTTAATGATCCAATTTCTAGCGAAACCACCCACGCTAAAGGTAAAAGGGCTCATTCTGGTTCTGGGTGTTCAAAGGTTTGATCTAATTCAAAACTGTTTGCTCAGAATCTCTCACGCAAAAACGTGTCTCTGGGAGGCAATTATGGGGTCAACTTTAAGAAGTCTTCAATTACTTCCAACTGCACAGACCTATTTTTTCTCTGCAACCATCGAATGTCAACATGAACTCTTGAGCAACTGTTAAATTAAAACCCTCGAACTTTTCAACAAACACATGCCAACCATTCCTTTCTAAGTCATCTCTCGCATTGTCAAATGATAACAATGTCTGGACACCGTTGGGCTTAATCCTCACCACAGGCACCATGGATAAAAACAAGGAACTGACACAGGGTTTAGAGGTAGGGTTTGATAGAATAAGCACAGAGCCATTGCCCTGAGCTTCCCCAACGAAATGCAAAGACAACTCAAAATGGTGGGCAGGAGTGTTAATTGCTATGCGTGTGAGAAAAGTCATGTAGATTGAGGCCATGCAAAAACATAATACCACGCTATACTTGGAATGACACCTTGGAATAATGGTACACATAAAAATCATAACAATTGAAAACCATCATATGCATATCCACGATTCAATCAAAATGTCAAATAAACAATTGAATCAAAGATTTTATAAATCAAAACCTTATTAACAATAGTCAAATGCTAAATGGGTGGTGGTTTAATACACATGTAACCAAGGTGTGTTTGAGACCAAGGAGTTATAACCATGAAAACAACCATGTTCATGAAAAAATAGGACAAATCGATGATAAACCATACGAACATTAACCCTTTGATGAAATCAAACATGAATTCCAGCTGTGAGTATGAAAACAAAATCAAAAATCAGTTACGTAGAAAGCGACAGATAATGGTGTTGTTTAATGAGAAAGGTTGTGACGAGTAATGAGAATTTAAAAACCCTGTGTAGGCAGCTTGTAAAAATAGAGATTAATATGGTTTCCAACATGTCTCAAATGTGTTAATCAATGAAACAAATGTATAGGGATTGAACCTGGATTCTTGAGCATAGTTATTATCCTGTGTCAAGCTCATTAAAACATGAAACAACTTCCCCCTCTCTGTTGAGTCAAGTGCTTCATCTAGTATTTGGATATTCCTTTCCTCTGCCTTTGTAATTGGACGAAACAAAGCTTGGGGGGCAATGGTTCCAACCTCTGGAATTCATGTTGAATTTGAGCCACTAGCTTCTTAAGTTGCGGGGTAAGTACCAACCATGCGTTGCGAAGTCACACACATAGTTTTATATGGTTCAAGCTTTTGTAAAAATTAAACCAACTACCTCAAGCATAGTTTCCTCTAGTTCAATCTTGTGTAAAAATGAAACTAGGCCTAAGCATAAAATTTTTTTGTTTTAAATCTTGTGTAAAAATGAAAACAATATGAATCTTACTCTTTGTTCTTTCTCATGCTCATAAATACATGGGAATAAGTTACCGATCTTAGTCTTTTCTCTTTCTCCCACTCGTAAATACCTGAGAATGTAACTAAGTATACTTTTATCACTTTTTCAGACTCATAAAGGTTATACGAAAAAGGAACCCCCTAGAGTTCCCTTTAATCTCTTTTCAGACTCTCTAAACATGAAAATATTATTGAGCGATCTTGTTCTTTTCACGTTCGTTAAAGTATTATAAAGTTCATCTATTGAGAGATAGTTTATCTCTTTTTCGATCTCATCAGACTACTTTACGAAAAAGGAACTGAGAGAGTTCTCTTTAAGTGTTGTTCAGACTCTCTAAACATAAAAAACCCCTGATTTTTCTTTCTTTGGACTCGTTAAACAGACATCGAAAGGCTTGTATGGGACCAAACCACTCCTTCCTAGGGTTCATTAAACATACTCTGAGGGACTCATCCGAAGTATGAGCTTACATCTCAAGAATATGTTATCCTCCTCAAGCTTGTGTAAAAATAAAGAGGTACTCACCAGAAATGGTGGGGGAAAAATTAGTAAACAAATGTATCTAAACCTATATTCCATGGAAGAGTCACCTTTGAACATGACACCCTTTCACTTACTTTGTTTCTAGGTTGGAAAATATGCTCGTCTCTTAGTCATACTCCTTTATATTATTACAAATTGGTCTGTGATCCCTGTTGTTGAGTCAATGTTTCCAAGATAGTTATCGTGTCGTCAATATGTTCAGAAAGAAGTTCAACCTGGAAATCCTTCTATTGCGTCAGCCATTTCTGTAGTCCTTAAGCCTTCTATTGCATTGGCCATCCCTGAGTCAGTCTTGAATCACTTGTTACTCTGATCTACTTCAAATCTTGTTACCTCTTTCATGTCATTGATGGGGGATACGTTAAAGCCCTCCTGTGATGAGTCTTTTCCTGTTGACTTCAACTCATTATCCAGGAATTAGACTTATAAGCTAATTGGTACCTTGGAACTTGCATGCCTCAATGGTAGGTTTCCTCACTTTTGATAGTGGGTTTTCATTATTGACCCCTAATTAGGAGATTCAATCAATTTTTCAACTTCAAATCATTAATTCACATTCGTTGGATTTTACCAGAGTACCTTGGGAGTCATTGACATTAATGGTGACTTCCCTCGCACTTTTTAATGATATTCATTAATGAATGGTAATCAAGTGGTTTCTACCATATTCATATTCAACACATGTATTCTCATGGTTATATTCATACTATAGAGTGGTGGAGATGAAGACCCTGAATATTTGCTCAATAGATTCAAGTTGCATTGGAGTATATTTAGTTTGTACTGTTGCATAGATCCATAGTGTATGTTTGGTGGCCATGACCTGTATTACTTGACGTGGATCTTCGCATGTCGGAATTTATGCTTTGAGTCATTTGTATTATGAGTATGGGAATGCCTACATTAGTGATGATATATTATTGTACTATATTTCCTTGTTTGTTGGTAGGTTTCCAACCGACGTGTTCCTTGTTCCCTACACACACTCGACAAAGTATTTCAGTTATCACTCTATTCTAACTTCATGCTTTTGGGGGCTCTCTGTTACAGATTATTTCGTCATCCCTATGAAAATTAATGATGTAAACCTATCTATTTTCTCGAGAGGGGTTAGTGGCTTGAATTCCTAAAGAAACAAGGGAGAAGAACTTCCCCTGAGAGAAGACGTTGTATTTTCCTTTGTAAAAACCCTATAAAAGATTAAATTCATGGTTTTCGTAGGCTGCACTATAGCCCGGGTGAGTAAATTCCTAGTTTTCGCAAGCTGCACTATAGCCAGGGTGAGGAAATTCCTGGTTTCCATAGGCTGCACTATATCTAGGGTGAGGAAATTCCTATTTTTCACAGGCTGCACTATAGTAAGGGTGAAGAAATTCCTGGTTTCCGTAGGTTGCACTATAGCCAAGATGCGGAAATTCCTGTACGTGGGAAAAACGAGTGTCTTATTGATGCTTCTAGAAGGAGAAGCTTCTATGGTGAGGTGGTCTCTGAACGGTTTGGATCTTACTTACTTTCATGATTTAGTGGGATCATCCTAACCTCTTGACCTTTTCCTCTTCAACTTATAAAAGGAGAGGAGTTCTCATGGAGAAAGTTATCTTTTGAGATTGTCTTGTTATTGAGTTTTGTAGCTTGGAGTTTTTGGAGCTTGTATATTGGCTTTGAGATTTTCTTTGTCAACATAGATTGTGAGTAGCTATCAGATATATGGTCTCAAAATCCTTGGAGAAAGAAGTGTGTGGGAAGTAAGGAATTGTTGGAAGGAACCTGACGACATCAAGGAATCTGGTTGTATCTTTCTTCCACTTTTACTTAATATAATACGGTTACATGTTTCTTTCTCATAAAATCATTAACATTTTATTACATGACTCCTTGATCACATGTTTAGGTTTTCATTAAATCTAGTATTGTTTCTTTCACTTTGGTTGGTTTTTGTTATTGCATATTTGATCTCACAAGAGCACTGGAGTGAAGCAGGGACAACAAAGATATAAGGAAGCGATATCTAAAGGTATGTCATCCATTCCTTCTTTGGTAGTAAATTCAATTATTTTAACTTAGGGAAAGTGTCATGTCCTATCTTGTTTTGTTCTAGATCTAGGTGGATCTAGAGAGATTAGTTCATGTCCTCATTTACCGATTTATCCTATAACACCTTCTTCCAAAAAGGATAGGGTATCTCATCATGATCCAACCTACCACGATCATAAGAGAGTAACATAAGTGACATTCCCACTATGGCTACCACACCAGGGAAATGGCCTTTGGAATTTAGCATCAAAGGACAAGAGGTCTCATCACGGGCTGTCTTTTTCACTTTGTTACGATCTAGTGAGTGGCATTATTGTTATCTAGCCACCAAACCAGGATAATGGCCTTTTCGGGAAAATAATATTCAAACTATTTATTGAGGATACTGGCTCAACTATGGGTTAAAAGGCAACCCTGTCAAGGCTATGGATGACTACTGGTAGCAGTGGATATATCCATGGCATTGAAGTTTATTTTTATACACTAAGTTTTTATTGTGTTCATAGACTTCCTTTCTTTGAAAAGAGGCTATCAATCCAGTTATATTCAACACAAGGGAAAGTAACAAAGTTATGGAACATGTCATATTTATAAATGAACAAATTTAGACTACTCAGAATGTTCTTCCTTAAACATATTTGAACATTAGTATTTGAACTTGTACTTCTCACAAATGGTATGATTATTGTTCATGATTAAAATTAAAGTTATTTATGGTTGTTCTCCAGGCTGTGGTGGCATAATAATTATCCCTCACTTGACTGAACACCATCATTATGCTCACACATATCGATGGTCGAGGTCAAACTTTTCATTTATCAGGGGGAAGATATTCCGCACGATTATCAATAGACCATAATGATTACAATTAATGGGAAAATTTGTATTTCTATATACCATTGTTGTTCTGTAATTTTTACCATTTCTAGTAATTTTTTCTCATAGGTTGGTCTAACTAAGTTTTTCAGTTGGGAATGATAGTTGAGATGACTTGTTTATAGAAGACATGGGTGGTCAAAGAATATGTCGCAAGCCGAGATTGCTGCAAGTAACTGACCAAGAAAGGGAAATTATACATCGTCTGGGATGGACACAATACTTTAACAGACTGCAGGGATTAGATGTAAATGTTGCGCTAGCATTTTTCCAAAAATTACAGGGGGGAGTCTCAGTAATTCAAGGCATACAAATATTGGTTACTGATGAAATTATATTTGAGGCAACATGCCTCCCAAACAAAGGAACACAGTGGACAAAGAAATATACAACACTCGAGGAGGTTGTGGATTGGTTCATAGAACTAGGGGAAGAATTTGACAAAAGGGGGAAAGGCCTCAACCCCTCTTCTTTCAATGAACCACAGAGGGAGTTAGAAGGTGTGATACAAATATATATCACATGCAATGGGTGATACGATGTGGTGATAACTCGCCACCTCAAGATACTGGCGGTATTAAAACAAAGGTCAGTGATAAATTTACCATTCTTTTTTAATACCATGCTGCATGAAGTCGACGGAAGGACCCAGAAGGCCAAAGACCCTACCAATGTAATTAGTCACCATGGGTTAGTAAAATTGATAGTAAAAAGGGCCTTAAAACATAAACAAATAACTTGGGGAGACTTAATTGAGCTCGATAGGCCCCTACAAATTTAGCAACTTGAATCCCACCTTGAAATTCCCCCATAGGGAATTAAGGCAGCCCAGACAGAAGGAGATAATGTCCAAATTGAAATTCTATTACCCCAACCTAAAATGGAAGAAGACCTCATTCATTTGAAACAAAATTAGAACATGTAGGAAGGAACATCAAAGAAGAAGAGACAAAGAACAATTTATGTTCCTGGAACCTCCACTATAAAAAGAAGAAAGGGTAAAAAGGCAGCACAACTTGAAAGCACTTAGGAAATTATACAAACAAAAAAACCATCACATGAAACCCATGTAAGATAGAAAGATGATTTCTTCAGAAGTTATAAAGAATAGATGGCCTAAGTATTAGGAAATTTAGGGATATTACTTACTGAATATACAAACAGGTCTAGAGAACACCAAGCACCACCTTCTTCTCATTCAAACCCTGTCTTTGATATTCTTGATATGGAGATGCCATCTCCTAAAGTAACAGAACATCCAGAACCCCACTTTGATGAGAGAAATCCTTTAGAACAACTAGAGAACCCAGAAGATATAGGGAATCAATTACCAGTTGATCAAGGTGGAGAAAACCTTGAAATTCCCCTTAGACAGAAAGAGATAGCAGGAAAAAGAAATAACAAAATTAGAAAATTAGAACATGAAAACATGGCATTGAGGAAAAGGGTTAAGAAAATAAAAGTATTAAAACAAAAGGTTGGCATATTGAAAGAAACAATTAGACAACTTAGGGAGCAACTAGAACAGGATGACAAAACCCATAAGAAAAATAAATATAAGAGGGCTAGAGTAGAGGGAAGAAATCCACTTCCTAGAAGGGCAGTTCACACCAATTATGTTGGAGCACAAACAAAATTGCATGCTCCTTTGGAAACAGTTGAAATAGAAACTCAGCTAGAGGCTTGTTGGTAGCCCTACATGTTTTTACTATTTGAACGACAAATGATACTTCCTGTAGTTGCCTTCACCTCATCCTGTAAATATTATCATTTTAGGATGATTGTTGGGTTATAAAAGATGTTTGATTGTTCTTTTATATTTGCGTTTTCATGCTTGATTCATGACTGAGAGCGTGAATCAAGCATGGAAACTTAGTTTTGTATGGTATCCCTATTCGAAATATGCTTTTAAAGGTTCATTGTTCTTACATCTACTTCATATTTAATAATTGAATGATTTTCCATTTTGAGCTTGTTGAATGTCGACATAATACCAAATGTTGATTCGCATTTGAATTGTAAACATATTTATTTGAACCCTTTACAAATCGATTATAGTCATTAGAAGACATGGGAATTAATGCACAAGCATCGTGTCCTGTACTTGATATTTGGCTTGCAAAGGGAATTGATGGTATTTTAATATGAGTTAAAGGGTTTGTGTTATGCTCTGTACTCGAGGTGTTCATTACCAAGAGTGTTCAAACTTCGTGACCGAAACCTTCATGTTTATACTATGATCGTGCAGGGGTTTTGCTTGTTTTGTTTCCATTTTATCCGCTCAGAGTTGTTCCTTTTACTTCTTCGATCTAAACCCACAGCTAGCTTGAGTTAGCCCTGTTACAGTCTGGTCATACTCTTAATGACTCATGTTGTTCGAATAGAGTCGAATGGCTCTCAAGCGTTGTTGTCTCATGCTAATGTGGTCAAGGATTTGAAAGGCCAGGGATAGGATACTTTCATTAAGAGGTTTGAAGGGTATAACCTTCGTGTGGCTAAGGAATTATCAAAAACATTTGATGGATATAGAGAAAAGGTTGGAGATATTCAGTTGGAGGTGGCTGAAGAGTTTTCGAGTGAATCCACAGGGCTTCCTCTCACCAGTCAGAAGTGGTTCAAGAATTCAAAATCAAAGAAGTGCCCTGGGGCCTCTTCATGACCTCCAGAAAGATTGATTGTTGTGAGAAAGGTATTCATGTTTCTCTTCTTAAGGTTAGATGGCATGGTCTCTTATCAGTTCTTAAACAGTTTATAACCTATGAGGGCCATTATGGGCTAGTTTTTCTTTATCATGTGTGGTTGCTTATGCAATTTAGAGGTTTCCATTTGAATGTGTTGTTTTATTTGATAAGGAGTCTATACAATATGTCTAAAAGATACAAGAAGAAGAGCCTCGACTCTAGCCTCTTTCACCATGGCTTAACTAAAATGTTGTTGGTTCATCGTTTGACAGCCTTGGGTGATGACTGGGATGGGTTCTTAGCCTAAACCAATTTTTCTACAGTCATTCCTATAGAAACCCCTATGATGGATAAGCCTCTGATAAAGAAACAATTTGAGTTCTCAAGTAATGAGCCATAATCTTTGAAGAAAAACCCTTGTGATGAGGCAATAACCAATCACTTTTTACATGGGCAACAAGATGTTGGTCATGAGCTAAATAAATCCCCTATGCGTGAATTAATTGTTGGCCATAACACTACTATAAAATCCAATAGAAAAAATCCTCACAGACAGTCAAAACAAAGTCACACAATGTTAGGGTTCATAAATAAAAGAGTTGGCTGGATCTTTTCGAGAAGTTTGAGGAATCGATCTAAGCCTCATTTGAGTTTGATCGAATTGATCGATATCAATGAGGATTTAGATCCTGAAATTGAAAATTTTCTCGTAGAAGAAGATCCAAATTGTCATAAATCGGATCCTAATCATTCATATGTTATGAACCAAATATCAATATAGCATAGAAAAAACTCAAAAAAAGTACTCAACGCCTTGAAAAAGAGATAATTTTAGATAATAAGCCTCTTCGAGGGGGGAACCTCCTTTTAACCAACTTAAATGTTCTAGTACAAGATGATTCCAAATGAAAATGTCTCCTTAGTATATATAGGAGACTAGGAGGTATAATTTCAACTAATGGAATAAAGCTTACATAAATAAAATAACATTACTAATCTAATATTCCCCAATTAAGGGGAAATGAGCCAATATTAGGGCTTAACATGCCCCTCCCCTTGAGACAAGTGTTATCTACAACACTTGAGTAACTTTGGATTCTTTTGTATAAAAGAATCATCTTCTCAAGTGGAATCTTCAGCCAATAGTTTCCTCCTTTTAATGAGATACTCTGAAATGGAACTATTCCTCAGCTGGCAAATTCTTGTGTCCGTGATGGCTTCAGGATCCAATATAATTTTTCCTTCCTCGTCAAGTTTTGTAAATATAGTTTGAACTAGGATCTTGTCACCTATAACCTTCTTTAAGAATGAAACATGGAAAACTGGTTGTACTCGTGAAGATGCAGGGAACTCCAATTTGTATGCCATAGTACCAATATTTTGCAACACCTTATAAGGGCCATAGTACTTTGGTGATAATTTATTATTCTTCTTGGATTTCTTGAGGGACATCTGTTTGTATGGTTGTAGTATTAAAAACACCCAATCCCCTACTTCAAAACTTCTTTCACTGTGATGTTGATCTGCTTGTTGTTTCATGCATTTTTGTGCCATGGTCAGATTGTCCTTTAAGATTTGAAGAACTTGTTTTTGACTCTAGATGTGATCTTACACTGCTTGAACCTTAGATTTTTATTTTAGAGAAGAAGTGATGGAAGGAGGGTGGTATCCATAAAGTTCCATAAATGGCATCATTTTTGTTGCAGTATGAAAGGAAGTGTTATACAACCATTCTTCCAAGGGTAACCATTTGAACCATTGTGTTTGTTTATTAGAGACAAAGAAACGAAGGTAGCCTTCTAGACATTTGTCAACTATCTTGGTTTGTCCATCAGTTGAGGATGATAGGATGATCTATGAGCCAATTGAGTACCCAAACAAGAAAATAATTATGTCCAAAAATGTCCAGTGAAGATGGGATCTCTGTCACTTACAATAATCTTTGGGTTGCCATGTAGCTTTTGAACTATCTCCATGAATGCGGTGGCAACTATACTATATTTGAAGGGATGAGAGAGTGTACAAAAGTGTGCATACTTGGTCAGTCTATAAAAAATCACCATGATGACACTCTTTCCTTCAGACTTTGGTAACCCTATGATGAAATCCATGGAAACCTCCTCCCAATGCTGACTTGGGATGGATAATGGTTGTAAAAGACCTGGGGTCTTAATTGTTTCCACCTTATTTTGTTGGCAAACCAAATTTCAGCCACAAACCTTTGAACATTAGTTTTAAGGCCATCCCAAAAAAAATCCTTCTTGACTCTATTGTAGGTTTTCAAAAATCCAGAGTGCCCTCCTACTAGAGAGGTGTGCAATTCCAATAGTACCTTTCATTTGAGTTCGGAGTTCTTACATAAATATAAGTGATATTTGTACCATAGTAAATCATTTTTCCATGTAAATGTATTTGATGCACTGGAATCCTGCTGCAACCTTTGAATGAGAGTCCACACTTTTTCTTCATTCTTCCATTCATCCCTTTATTCTATTATCCAATTGGGTTGGATGATCGAGATAGCACAGAGAAAGGCCTCAACGTCTTCATCCTTTCTTGAGAGTGCATCTTCCACAACATTTTGCTTCCCCTTTTTATAGACGATTTCAAAATCATAACCCAATATCTTGGTTACCCATTTTTGTTGTTCTTCTGAAGATAGTCTTTGTTCCAAGAAATATTTAAG
>ML785483.1:41140-63732 GCA_009831015.1 Picea engelmannii
TTGTAACCATTGGATTCCTAGTACAACATCTGCACCACCCATGGGTATAGAAATCATTGGACTATTCATTACATATTCCCCCATAGTAATATTGATCTTATTTCATTTTCCTGAGAAATTGATAGTTCCTCCATCTGCAATCACTACTTGAAACTCTGGCACTGGATATACAAGGCAATTGAGAGCTTTGGCTAATTTATAGTGAATGCAATTATGAGTACTGCCAGAATCAATTAGGACTATTACCTTTTTCTTTTCGATGTATCCTTCAATCTTGAGGGTTTGAGGAGTGTTAATTCCATCCAATGCATTACACGATATCGTGGGAGTCAACTCTGCAGACGAAATTGCTTCTACATTTTCATCTTGAGATGGTTCTTGTTTTTGTTCTTCTTCCTCTTCACAATTTATGTAGAATAATTTCTTCTCACCACACTTATGTCCCTTACTATACTTTTTGTCACAATTAAATCATAAACCTTTTTCTTTTCTTTCCTCCAATTGTTGAAGTGTAAACCTTGTAGGTTGAGGTGTTTTAGAAGAAGGATCATTGTTCTCTCTATAGATGTTAGGATTGGTCCTTCTAGTAGCCATAGCCATATTTTTACTTTCAACATTTCTTGCCACCTTAAATGCATTCTCCAATGATTTGGGTTCCCAAAGGAGAAAATCATGTTGCATGTTATTCTTTAAAGTTATTATGAATACATGAATCAAGTGATCATATGGAATATTGGTTACCTTTATATTCAATCTTTGGAAGTTCTCAATGTGCTCGGTAATTGAACCCTTTTGCTTGAGATTTATCAATTGGCTAAAGAAGGTATTGCTTCTTGTATCCTCATAGTGTTCTATCATTTCTTTTTTGAAAAGTTTCCAAGTGACGAGTGATTTATGAGAAAAAATCCATTGATACCATACAAATTGATTAGGTTCTAAATATAAAGAAGCAATTCGTACCTTTTGTGTATGTGGCACATTATGTAGATCAAAGAATTGATCCATATGAAGTATCCATGTGATTGAGTCCTTTCCATCAAAATTCCTCATATTGATCTTAGGAACATGGTTGGTCTTCAACCCAAAGTTGGAGTTTCTCCATTCTTGATTCAACTTCCTAGTGTCCACATCATGAATTTCATGGGATGCATTTTCACTTTTAAGTGTGTTCTCTGTTATGAAATTTTTCAATACTTCCATGATCTCCTCTTTTAAACCATCCATCTTTGCCTTCAACTTAGCTTCCATCTCTTGTATTTCATATTTTGTTACTATCTTCTTTTGTAAATCATTTATGTCCCTACGCATTTCTTCACCTTCATCAAGAGTCCAATTAGGATTTTATGGAGGCTTATTTGGTGTAGAAGTTCCCTTTTTGGGTGGCATGTTGGCCAAGTATCACTTTTGAACCTTCATTTTGAGGTGGTTCTGCTAGACAATATTTATACTGTTGTATCTCCCAAGTTTTGGCCCTTCTGGGTATGAACATTTCTTTTATGTAGTTCTTTAATATTTATTCTCTACAATGCCACAAGTTTGATCAAAATTGGATGTGCCAAGTAAAATTTACTATAACTTCCCCACAACTTGCCACTTTTTGGCCTTTCCATAAGATATCCCTTGTATAGCATGCCCCGCACAAAATAATTGATATAAAATTATGAAACTCATACCAAAAATACTAAAGACTGTCCACGATCCAATGAAACTAGTCCCAGTCAATTTGGATACTCTAGGGAGAATTTATGATTGTTTTACCCGGAACACCTTCTTGAGACTAGTCAATAGGACTAGTCAGATACCCTATCTTACACAGGGTGTATCTACAAATTTAAGATGACCCAGAAGTGAAAATGTTTACCACAGATACCTTACTAATTTCTATGAATATCTTCCAGAGTTCAGGGTCTGAAACATTACAGAAAAAATGTTATAGAGAAAAATTTTCAATGACTCAGTTCATGATTATTCCAGAACCCTATCTTGTATAGGTTGTATCTCCAAAATTATAAGGCCTCAGGAGTTGAAGTTTTAACAAAACATACCTCGATCCATCTACTAAATATCCTCCAATCCGATCCTTCTGAAACACTGTAGAAAAAATGTTATGGTGAAAATTCCAAGGTGTCTCAGATCTAGCAGCAAAACCCCAAGACCTTGAGCTTTGATACCATATGTTATGAACTAAATATCAATATAGCATAGAAAAACCTCAGAAAAAGTACTCAACGCCTTGGAAAAAAGATAATTTCAGATAACAATCCTCTTTGAGGGGGAAACCTCCTTTTACCCCACTTAAATGTTCCAGTACAAGATGATTCCAAATGAAAATGTATCCTTGGTATATATATGATACTAGGAGGTGTAATTACAACTAACGAAATAAAGCCAACATAAATAAAATTACATTAATAATCTAATATGCCCCAATTAAGGGGTAATGAGTCAATATTAGGGCTTAACATCATACAACTTTGTTAACAATCTTCCATCGTGTATCAAGGATAAAAGTGAGTTCATTGGTATCAGGCTTGGTCCAGGGAAAGTGACAGGAGCCATTGATGCAACCAGTCTTGATTGTATGCCCCATCAAGAGATAATTTCCCCTGCACATTGTGAAGTATGCCTACGTTGGATCGAACGATATTATATTGATATTCCTATTCTCCAAGCTCAAATTAAATTTCTAGCAAACCATAATGAATTACTCATAAAAGAGAATCGTGAACTCGAAGAAAATGAATAGAAACAAGCCAAACGTCTTAAGAAGACAAGCAACATTTTGATAAAGAATGCAGATAGTGTGAATTCCATAATAAATTCTGAGCTATCTTGATCCATGTTTAGTCATTGGTTTAAATGGTAAAATGGTTGTTTCCCTCTTATTACAGTCATGGTATTTGTTTTGAATCAAATCAGTTGAAATTAGATTTATTTTTCCAATATAAGACTGGCTACAGAATCTCATGATTCTATAGCCAATTCATTTTTATATAATATTTAGTAATTAGTTGTTAATAAATTTTATAACTTGTTCCTATTTCAGTTTTTAAGACATGGTATATCTGATGCTGATTTTATGAGGTGGAACATGTTCTATCTAGTTGATTAGTATCTCCTTTTTGTTTCTTTTGTAAATATAAAAAAAACTTTCATACATTTTTGAAGATACCATTTGATCATGAGTGGCTATAGGCCCTCCATATTTGTAATCTTTTGATCTTATGAGATTTGATCCTATCTTGGGAGATAGGAAGTTGATATTTCAAAAACTCTTTAAATACTCTCTATCTTGTAAGTGAAAGGAATCTTGGCCTAGAACCAAAGATGGATGAATGATTTCCCAAGACTTAATGAAACATCATACAACATTTTGGCTTTAGTCCTTTGTTAATGGTGTTTCATTAATGTTTCATTTTATTTAATCCTAGTGCATTAATATATCTTGTATCTTTAGACTCAATGATATGTTATGTTTCAAGATATTCATGTTATAAATATCCTTCATGATTAGTTGTTCCAGATATTAACATTGTGATCATCTTTTCAATTTAAATATCATGATTTATCTTCGATGTTTAGTTGAACAATGAAGTGAATGTATTACATTTGGATTTTTCTGACTGTAATTATTTATGATCATAAGATCACAGGATTAACATGTGTTCCCTATTCTATTTCTAAAAATCTTGGCTGCCAATACATTCTATGAGATTATTCGGAACAATTTTAGTATAAGTCTATTGCAGATTTATCTCGTAGACATGGCTACTGGATTATCTTGATTCATACAAAGGCATGGATACATCAGACAAACTAATATCAGGTTATCTCTTTTGTGTTTCCAATTTTTGTCGTCTATATATTAGCGAAACCATAAAGTGTAGATCATCTTTGACTATCTGTACATTTTTGTTTCATAGTTTAATTAATTCAAGTTCTGTTAGATTTATAGACAAAAAAAAATAAAAAAAAATTAAATGTGATTTGTTTATCTGCTTCTGAAAAACAATTATTTTTACCTTGATTTCATAAGTTTCTAGTAAAACTTGCAATTTGTAAATGTTGTTCATAAGTGAGATTTTTATGTTTTCTTTTTCTATGTAAACAGATTTACAATAGTTATATCAGACTATGCATATATGTAGTCTATTTTTTTAGCATTAGTTAATTGTTTTAGGATTTTAGATTGGCTAACAGAGCTGTTAAACCCATCAGAACAAGTTACACAAAACGACTTGGGTTAATTAAACAACCCTGGACTGGATTTGTTCTGCCAATTGAGGGACAGTCAATTTTTCCCATCAACAAGGCTCCAATGACAATAGAAACAACTGTTTAGACTAAAGAAGTATTTCACTCCTATGAATAGGATGACGTTATTAAAAGGTTGAAAGAAGAACTAGAACAATCCCAACAAACCCTAACTCAATGAAGAAGTGAAATGCTCACAGTGTCAGAACATCAGAAAGTTGTCAGACAACTTCGAGCCATGTCAGCAACTACGAATGAGACCTTTGCTTAGATCAGCAAAGCTAAATAAAAGGTGAATAAGGTACAGGGCCAACTCGATGGATATTTGGAGCAAATCAAAGAAATTTTCTTTGTTTATTCTGATATTTTAGCTTGCAGGGCCCCTTCTACTAATTATGCCATGTTTTTATTAGAATGTTATTTGTTACTGGAAGTAAAATCTATTAGGGAAGGCACACCTTTTGAGTTCACCAATGTTTCTAATTTTCTTTCATGTTTTAAATAACAATAGGATGGAGTACAATAATTCCTGTGTGAACTATACTTTCACAACTTCATCCTAAGATAAAATAGAAAAGAGAACCCCAATCCATTCACTAGGGATATCCAGTTTTGTAGAGACCGTAAAAAAACAAAATTTAATTCAATTTAGCATATAATTCTTTCTCATACATAAATAATTCATTCGACATCATATGATCATATAATATTCAACAAAATTTAAAATTTAACTACATCATGAAATAACTTAGCAATTTCATAAACAAATTACCTGCTTCTGATGCTAAATTCTCTGTTGATCCGGTTGTCCATCCTGCTGCTTTGCTGCTTCCTGATGCACTGACCAACTCTGCCCAAACTGACTAACCTCCTATCCAGCTAGGAGCAGCCTGTTTGGCTCCCTAGATCCAGGAAACCGAAAGAAATCCAGGCCCCCGTGCCCAAAACCCCAAGTAAATCGGTGCCCCCTCCTTCTGATTCACCAAAGTCCACCAAAATCAAAATCCACACACCAAAAATCCCCACAAAGAAATCTCCCACCGAAATATATCCTCCTCCCCCCAAAAGAATGATCCCCCTTCCCGTAAGACTCCTTCTGTCACATCCCCCCTTCATCGAATCTTTCCCCCTCATTAATTTCCTTATCCCTTTATTCATTATCTTATTTCCTTATTTAATGTCTTATCCTCTTATTTAATGTATTATCCTCTTATTTAATGTTTTATCCTCTAATTTAATGTTTCTTATCCCCTCTGTATATGTAAGTCTTTAATAAATTAAATTATTAACCCCTTTAACTTATTACCCATGTCATTGAATGTGATATGTAATCAATCAATTAATTAATTAATTAATCAAAAGTTAAAAACAATTAATTAATAAATAAATATTATTAATGCTAATCAATATTTAACTAAAACCATATTAGGACGATTAATTATCAAATTAATTATATTAATTAATAATCCCTATACATCTATTTAAGAAGGGTTGTTACATACACCCACCCTTCAGGAAACTTCGTCCTGAAGTTAAGGTATCTCATGGTACAAAGGAAAAGAAGCATGGTTCACACATTCATAAAAATTAACCGACATTATTAGTAAGTAAGTCAAGAAAACTCATACATACTAGTGTGCATGTACAAGAAATGCATGTGTAGCTAGTACATACAAGTCTCATGCATGTACTAATAATCAATAACTATCACCCTTTAGTAATTTATGTATGCATCCAATCCAATCAACAAGACTAGTCTTTTATAAAAGACAACAACCAATCAATTGTTTGAGAAATCCTTTAATTACAATTATCCGGTTCAACAATTTTATTTAGACAACTGTGGTTTAGTTATGAAATTATGAATATTCATATATAGACATTTTTTTTTTAGAAGGGAAAACATTAAATTCCACCATAAGACAAATCTCCATACTTTCTCAACTATTTCTACTCATCCTTCCTTCCTAACTTACTTCCATCTCCATTCCTATCCTTTCTCTACTAGACTATCTTGGAGCGTCAACTATATTGACCTAACTCCAAATAGAGCCCGTAAGCGGAAGTGTCACTATCTTGACCAAGATTCCCTAGCAGGCAACTAACAGTCATCATCACATGTCTTGGGGAGCGTGAACTAACACTATCCTCCCATGACTTCCAGTTTTGAAGGATACACGGTGGGAAATGCCTCCACCCCTCTTAATCATAACTAAGGTCCACACCCTACAATGGAATATATAGTGGCACCATGTTGTTGGGGTTTTTGTCATTGTTTATTTGGTTTTGGGCAGTCTCATCACCTAAAATCCTTCACTGGTCCACATATCATAACAATGCGTCCAAACCAATATAATTTCACATACAAATATTCATACCATAATGTTTCTCGGCTAGTGGTCATGATATCCACTTTCATCATCCTTATCCCTTGTCTATTTGATAGCCCATAACCTGTAGATTAGTCTGTAACACAAACTCATACATTTATATGCATTATCATCATGTAAATGCATACTATCATCATTTCAATTTGGTATCCCTGTACTGACAACTGAACATCAAAGTTTTCAAGTTAGAAATAGATCTCATAATATCCCATAATTCAATTTCAACACCCAGTCATAAGATTATCATTTACCAAAATAGATTGCATCATATCCAACATCATTCTAATAGAATTTAAACATTCATTAAATTCACATTCTCACAATATGTCTCATCATATAAATCATCATCAATAACATTTAAACATTCATAAAATTTACATTCACATAGTAGATCACATTACATACATCATCATCAATAACATTTAAACATTCATAAAAGTTCATACATTTTAAATTTTAAGTGTATCACTTAATAGTTTCACTGTGACTAGAAAAATAGAGTATATAGGACTCAAGTAATCTTGGTTGTCTAAGTCAAAAGTGGTGTCACATACACCCAACCTTTGAGAAACATATTCTTGAGGTGGTCAAAAAAATGAGGGATAGTCTCACAGTAGTGTCTCGGCGTCTTCCCAAGTAGCAGATCCTAGACTATACTTGTCCCATTGGACCTTAACTTGGTCTACCAGATGGTTCATGAGCTGTCGGACTCTACAGTCCAATATGCGTAATGGTTCTACCATGAGGGTTCCCACGTCTGATACCTGCAATTCCTTTCAATTTAGTTTATGTGATTCATTAGCAACATAATGACGTAAAATAGATACATGAAAAACATTATGAGTTTTATGTAAGTGGGGTGGAAGTATGAGACGATAGAAAACGGGTCTATCAATTCTAGCCCAACTGTTACTCATTCCTTTAGTCTATCCCAACTCAACGACATTCTGCATGGCCTTCCATACAAAGCTTCGTATGGTGGCATTCCAATGGAACTATGAAAATTGTTATTGTAGGCAAATTATATCAAAGGTAGGTACTTCTCCCACTTGGTTTGATTATCCATGACTTACATTCTAAGCATGTCTTCCATGACTTGATTTACTCTTTCAGTTTTCCCATCTGTTTCAGGGTGATAAGTTGTGCTTAAGTTCAACTGAGTCCCCAATGCTGACTGCAAACTTGTCCAAAACCTAGAAGTGAATCTGGAGTCCCTATCTGAAATGATCTTCTTAAGTATCCCATGCAAACAGATAACCTCATTTACAAACACACGTGCCACATCAGTGACATCGTAAGTGTCTTTAACTAGAATAAAATGATCCCTCTTGGTTAACTTATATACTATCACAAGAATGGCATTGTGTCTATGAGATGTGAGTGGCAACCCCACAACAAAATCCATAGAGATGACTTCCCACTTGGACATAGGAACATCNCATGTGGTTGTAGGAGGCCTGCCAGGTGATGGTGGTTAGCTTTCTCTTGTTGACATTCTAGGCACTTGGTGATGAAATCGACTACATCACGCTTCATGCCTACCCAGAAGAAGAGCTTCCCCATGTCTGCGTACATCTACTTCACACACGGATGCGCACAATAAAGTGTTCTATGGGCTTCCTTCAGTATGATGCTTTGAATATCCCCATTCTCAAGGATGTACATCCTTCCTCGATATCTTAACAGTCCTTCTTCTTCCAGACTATATCCTTCATAGTTTGGATCTAACTGCCTCCCACTCTAGAGGTTTGAAGTAACCTTTAAATACCAACTGTCTCCTTTGAGTTGTGTCAACACATGTTCCCTCAGATTGACTTTTAAGGGTATCAAGGAGAAGATACATGGTCTCCTACTCAAGGCATCTGCGACCACATTTTCCTTTCCCTTGATGTACAAAATACCAAAATTGTACTCACTCATAAACTCACTCCATCGCCTTTTCCTGGCATTCATATCTCTTTGAGTGAAGAGATGTTTTAAACTTTGATGGTCCGTTTTAAGCTCAAAGTTTCTCCCAACATGATAGTGCCTCCAAAGTTTCAGAGCTAGCATTACAACTGCCAACTCTAGATCATGAATCACATATAGCTCTTCATGTTTCTTCAACTTTCTTGACACATAAGCTATCACTCCTCCATCCTGCATTAGCATGGCCCCTAACCCTTGCTTCAAGGAATCTGTGTAGACTGTGAAGTCCTTTTCCATATCCAACACTCGTAGAATTGGCACACTAGTTAGTAACCTCTTAATCTCAATGAATGCACTATCACATTCTTCTGTCCATTCATACCTGACCCCCTTGCATTGCAAAGTGGTGATGAGTTTCATGATTTTTGAGAATCCTTCCCCAAATCTACGATAATAACCTGCTATCCCCATGAAGCTTCTCACCTCATGGGTATTTTTCGGCACTGACCACTCCATAATGGCCTTTACATTTTCTGGGTCCACAGAGATTCTGTTGGTCCCCGGTTTTGACCATGCTCTTTGCCCATACTACATACCATTGACCTCCAACTATATGCCAGTACCACCCTTTTTGACCTCATTTTGATATAATCAACATCCCTTTACCATTCCAAGGGGTCACCTAAGGTATCTTTGAAATTCAAGTTATTATTATGCATTTTAATACTTTAAATTGATAAATGGTACACTTGGGTTAGGTACCATTGCTATTCTTGGAACAGGTTGCCGGTACCTGGTACCAACTCGCACCGTGGAGGTACCAGTGGAGCAGTTCGAGATTGATGCATCATGGCATACGTTATGGTTCGAAGGTGAGATAGCAGAGTCACAAGCCAGCTGGAGCCGTTGCCAGAGAATGCTCGAAAGACATCATGAGGCCTGGATCGATTATTCTTCAAGTGTTCACACTTCGTGACACTACGTGTCACGAAGTTGTGAAATGCATTTTCAGTTTCATTGCAAGATTACTCTCGGATCAGGGATCCGTTGCTTTACGTTTTCTTTGTCTAAGACTGTTACAAACAATAGGATTTTGATATAAACCCGAGTTAATTTCTTAGAACGGGTTACTACCACTACCATTATTGTTGCTATTTTGCTACTGTTATCGGATTATGTTGAACCTATGTTTTAATCTAAACTGTTGTTGCGTATATGTTGACTGTAACATGATCTGAATACTGTGTTTTTAATGAGTTAATGGAGCATAGAGTTACATCATATTTACATCGTGTGATTTAGTAGGCTCTGGTCGTTTCCCACAGCGCCTGCGTCGTTTGGTTGGGCCCGCCAAGCTGGTGCACGCTGCTGTTTCATTAGCAATAGAACTAGTTTAGTGTGTGTGTTGTTATAGTTTAGTTTTCTTTAATATCGTTTGGTTTGCTTAGCGTTTACAGATTTGCTTTTGGTTTATCATAGTTTCACTTTATCATAGCGTGTGAATGCTTGTGTACACTACAGTCTAAATGCTTCAGAATCATGCTATTCATTCCTTAATAGACTCGATTTCCAGACTGTATCTTTTCCTGTTGGTGAATGTTAAACGTAGTACTGATGCCTGTAGAGTTAGCATATGCATATGATTGCTTGGCTTTTCTCTTTCTTTTCGCACTTAACTCAGAGTAGTATGTAGTTTGCTTTGTTAGACAGTAGTTGCTTTGCGTGCTTAGGATAGATAGGTTACAGTTAGAATAGAAGGAGCTCCTGGTACCAGTTAGCAGCTTAATACTCTGTTTTACTATAGATAGCATTAGATTTGCTTTACTGTAGATAGCATTAGATTTGATTTACTGTAGTTAGCATTAGATTTGTTTTTGCTCAGAATGAATGCAGTTTCGACCATACCCTATGTGTCATGATTTAAACAAATGCTGATGGTAGATGGTTGAACATAGAGGTAGAAAATTTTTGCAGAACTACGCTTTTGAATAGAGATAACAGTATCGGCCTTTGAGTACTAGACTGTTTTGCTTCTGTTTATGATTTAGTAGGAAATGCTTAGTTTTGAGTTAGTCATTAGGATTCAGATTCTTAGAATAGGTGTGTGTTTAATTCTTAGGATAGCATTCCAATAAAGACTAGATGCTTGCCTGCACATACTGTGTATCAGCTCGAAGTTTACCAACCTTGGTTTGACAATTTAGTGATTCAGGACACTTAAAAGCTTCAATTTAGCAGCCTGACAGATTCCTTCATCGAAAAGGATATGACCTAAATAGTGGATCTCTTTCTGGAAGAAGGAACACTTTGACAAATTCCCATACAATTTTTTCTCTCTAAGGCAGGACAACACCACTCATAAGTGTTCCTCATGTTCTCTTTCATTCTTGGAATAGATGAGGATGTCATCTAGGAAGACTTGTACAAAATGATCTAAGTACTTTCGGAATACTACGTTCATGAGGCTCATGAATACTATTGGTGCATTGGTCAATCCAAAAGGTACTACGACAAACTCGTAATGTCCAAACCGAGTTCGAAAGGCGGTTTTTGGGATGTAGCCTTCCTTAATCCTTAACTGATGATACCCTGATTGCAAATCAATATTTGAGAATACCATTTCTCCTTTCATCTGATCAAAGAGGTCATCTATTTATGGCATCGGGTACCTATTTTTCACTGTAGCACGATTCAAGTCCCTGTAATCTATACACAGTCATAAGGATCCATCCTTCTTCTTTACAAAAATTACTAGTGCACCCCAAGGTGAGACACTGGGCCTTATTAGCCCTAAGTCTAGTAACTCTTTCAACTGCATTTGCAATTCACAAAGTTCTGGTGCTGTCATATGATACGAAGTCTTGGAAATTGGTTCTGCACCAGGTTTTAGCTCAATAGTAAAATCAAGCTTCCTCTCAGGAGGTAACCATGGTAACTCGTTTGGAAATACATCCTTAAATTCTGACAATACCGGGTACTGATCTAATGAGGGTCCCTTCCTTTCATTCACTGCTTCCACTACATAAAGTCGACACCCTTGCTTCAAGCATCTCTTAACCTTCATATTTGATATAAATCGTAACGACACTTTTCTATGTACACCCTGGATCTCTACTGGTCTTCCCTCATCATCGGCACAAAGCACCCTCTTTGCAAAAAAATCTACCAAGTCTCAGTGAGATGCTAACCAATCCATTCCAATGATTAGGTCATACGCCCCGAGAGCAGTGATGTATACCTTCAACCTGGTAGTACACACTCCTAGGTCTATTATACAATTATCAACACTAGGTCCTACTGCCTGTTTTTCCCTTGAAGCCATCTCGACTTGTTTAAAGTCATCGTGCTCGTAGGCTACCAACCCACTCTTTTCTAATGCAGATGGTGAAATGAAACTATCTGTCGCACCAGAATCGAATAAAATCTTAACAATGATATGATTTAGCGTACCTAATGACTCCACCACCGTGGATTGATGTTTGGCCTGGTGATTATAAATCGCTGTGTAAATATGGTGGCTTCTACTTTCTCTTCCCATCGGGGCCTTTCCTTCCCTATGCGCGAATCCTGATTGTAACTCTGGGTAGTCACGCTGATAATGGGGTCCTCCAAATCCCCAACAGGTAACATGGGATTGAACCTGCGCACTGTTATGTGACTGTCTCTGAAATGCGTTCCTCCCCCTGGAACCCCTGCCCCTACTAGTTGTTCCCTGAGATGGTTGTAGACTTGTCTGCGTTATTGGTGATAAATGAGATGTTGCACTCGTTGCCATTGAAATCCCTACGGTTACTATCCTTGGTGAAACTTTGTTACCATATGGAGGTAGTCTTGAGCTCCCTCCCCTAGGAAATGTCCTAGGGGCCTTCCCGACGAATCCAAGATGATCTGGAAAGGTCGACCTCGTACCTCAATTCAAGTTCATGTGTTCTAAGTCCTTAACCTTTCACTAAAAAAATCTAATTAATCACTTTAATTAGGCGTATCCACTTTCCTTGATGCCATCCCTGAGCTAGACACATCTAGCATCTACCAAACTCATTTACATTGTCAGTGTGAGGAAAGTAAATCAGAGGATGTTGTTCCTAATTCCTTAAGCATGAATTACAAATTTTAATTATAATTAATCATAATTTTAATTATAAATAATTTAAAACATGATCAATTAATCATAAAACATAATTAATTAATTATAAAACTTAAACTCTAAATTAACTACATATAATTTAAATTATATTCAATTTATTAAAAATTAAAATTGAACATTAACTTAAATTATATTTAAAATTTAACATTAAATCGAAATTTAATAGTTTTAAATTTAATATTAATTTAAAATTAAAAACATTTAAAATTTAACATTAAATTTAAATTAAAAACTTAACCATTTAACTAAATAAATAAAGAAAGAAAAACCTAGCGCGCATGTCCCAAAACACTACACATAGGGCACCACGAAGAGATAATAAATAAAAACAATTAAACTAAAATAAATATTACATAAAATTAGACATTAAATAAATAAAAATTTGAATGTTAAACGGGCATCATGGGTGCATGAGGCCCACATGCCTCTCCCCCTAGGCTCTCATCCCTAAAATCCTACGTGCATTCTCTAACAAACCCTAAATGCACTATCTCAACCCTAATGCTCCCTCACTATCGCCTTTCCATTCTACTCTCTCCCTCTACTCTTAGCGCTGGTGCTGGTGTATTTTCAATGCTCTAGTGTCTCTGGAAAACTGATCCTGGACCAGTTTCTTTGTAGGTGTGTTACACATAAAAAATACTCACTTTGATAGTGTCACAAGTGTCATCATTACAAGGATCGCAAGTGTCGCACTTTACTCACAAGTGTCGCAAGTGTTAAAGAAAGCATACTGTCATGATGCCTATGTCATTCCTATAATGACATGAGAAGGACACTTGAAACACCTCAAACATTTGATTTGGAAGAGAAGAAATGAGTCAGCAGGCTTATAAACCTTTTTCCATCTGAAAGCACCCCTAAAATTGAGTTTTTGGAGGGGAGCACTCCCCTATACCTCTTTTGGGAGTGTTGGCGCTCCCCCTTACACTGTCTGGGAGCACTATAAAGCTTCTTTGGCCATTCTGGAGGAGTGCTATTGATTTTAGGACTGTTTTTCCCCCCCTTAAGCCTACTAGGGAGTGCTACAATGCTCTGATAGCCCTTTTGAGGGAGCGCTGCCTATTCTGGGCAGTAGTTAAGTTGTTGAGATGAATGGGGAAAGGATCCTTTCATTCTTGGAAGGAAGTTGGATTCGAATCCCTAGTCCAACCATGATCTTAGGGCAGATCCTCAACTGAAGGAGGAAAATCCTCAACTCACCCCAAAGATATCTCAAGTTGTTGAGCCTCTCCAAGGTTATATAAGCAAGCTTTCTAATGGTGAAAGGGGACTGGAAGGGAAGAATCACACCAAACTTATGATCTTATAAGTGGTGCTGGAACAGACATGTTTTGGAGGTAAGAGACCTATGACCTCATAGGGATAAATTGGTGAAGCTATCATCATTCGGATCGTGGATCTTTTGAGTAAGGGTTATACAAGGAGGACTTGGTGAAACTACTACAATCCATCTACAACTGTAAGCAATGTTTTGTCCTCATTAATATAATTTGCTTGGCCTATTTATTTCTAATTCATGTTCAATATCACATGAATTTGTCTCTTTAGTATATAGATCTATTTTGGACTAATATTGATAGAGTAGGAAGTGGTCGTACTTTGTTTGTCTACAGGGCTTATTGAAGAGCGAAAGATTAGAGCTCAACTCGGAGCGTGCAGGGACAAACAATGATAAAAGGTACTTATTTTCTCCTTCCTTATCACACACTAGTCCACCTAGATCTAAAAGGAAGTTAGTGACCATGATCAGCACTTTCTGTCTTAGAGTTAAGAGTCTATCTCTTTGAGGAGATCTACATGTCCGCAGGGAGATTTTCCTTCAACAAAAATTGGCGACTCCGCTAGGGAAGAATCAAAACTTTCTTAGTTTTGTTTTTTCCTCATAGACCTTACCTTACACTATGATTGTGTTCAAACCTTGTTGACCCCTTCATATCTGATTTCATTTTCTGATTGACTCTTTACCCCATTACACTCAGCCTGATTGTCAAAATTCCATTGAAATTTTGGGTTTTTTGGACTTTTTCTGAGCTTTAAGAATCCAATGCTCCCCTTCCTTGTTAGCAGAGTGCCAGCACTCCCTAGAAGTGTTGGAAATAGTGTTATAATTCCATGGTGTCCCTTACACCAGAGCACCAACCCCTTTTTGCACAAAATCTCTTCAAAAATTGCATTTTTTGGAGGTCCAGACTCTATTTGCTCACTTGTTGAGCTACTTTGTGATTCAATGATTATTCCTTTGACCTTTTACATGCTTCCTCCTGAGAAGTAAACACCTTGTTGTTCATATTTTATGCCCTTCTTCATTATTTTTGAGTTTTTGTTGTTGAGAGCTCGAAATCGATCCCCTGCTTTCTTCTCTCCTATCGACTGAGTGGGAACTCTAGTGAAGGACATTAGAAGTCTATGAATCTTCTAATTTGGTTCTTTGAGGTCATATGATCCAATTTATTTCTCCTTCCTTTTGCATTTTTTATTTTCTTTCTCTTGTTTGATTAGAAAAGAGTGTGTTGTTTGTGCGAAATCTGCATTTCCTTGTCCGAATCTCCTTGATCTGACAGGGTAGTTGGCAGGACACGTTTTTCATTGAATTGATCATCATTCGCATGAAAATGACAAAAGTACATCTTAATGATTAGTTTGAATTTATGAAATGTTGTATCATCATATTGGATTTGATTGAGAACAAAATTGATTGAGGGCATTCCTTATCAAGTGTTTGATAGTGAAAATGACTCTTCCGCTTTCCCTTAAATAGGTATTCATTGAAAAGAAACGATTGCTTATCATATTTCATGCACATTTTTGGGAATTGAGTCATCATTCCATCAGTTTCACTTCCGTACACCCTCTCAGTAAACAATAGCCACTAAAATCAACGCTTAACTAAAATTTATCATACTTTTTACATCTTTGTTAGAAAACCTACATTAGTTTAAGGTGTAGGGATTTGGAATAGGTTGAAAGGATAAATTTCCAAAGATATCAAACAAACTTAGTATCTTTCGGTAGAAAGAATCAAATCCAATTGTCATATTGACTTGCTGGGATCCCCCTCTCACACAAGGGTTATGCACAAGGTCGCATTCGGGTGAGTTACAGAGATTATCCCTCTCTGTGGTTCAACTGTTTGTAGTGGTCGGATCGTATATTGGGGGTCACTAGAAGGTATACCCACGATTATGTGTGGGAGCCTTTCAAGATGATTTCAGACTTGTTATCCCACCCATACGTTTCGAATGGACTGTCGACTATACCTGCCCATGGGATGACTACGATTTGGTGACCTTAGTAGCCATAATCTTTAGGGTCTCACACAAGGTGTCGGTGAAGGGAAGTCTCACTGTACCTGGAACAGATGTTGGTCAAACTCACTCGGGCTCCTTCGAGGGTAAATCCACAATTACTACGTGGAATCTTGCACCAAGGCATAAGTCCGTTAAGCAGGTCACCAATGTAACTGATCCACCCGCTCTATCCCCTCCCCTTCCTATTTTGATCTCGCGATGTTGGATTTCACCACCAACTAGTGGTTTCATCGTAGGAAGGTTTTTTTGATTGATTGCTTCTTAGATTCGTAGCGTGTGTTGTTTTTTTTACTTAGTGGACCTTAGGTCGAGTCAGTGTTAATGGCATCGAATCCTAGGAGTACCAATGGAGGAACCCCTTCTCCTGGGGAACCTTATACCTTTCCTTCATTTGGAAACTTTGGTCCTCCATATGTTGCCACACTGAGTCTTCCAGGACTCACTATTGGATTACCATTTTGGTTGTTCCCCACTCCGATGATCCCGAATCCTCCCAATGTTTTAGTTGCACCTAATACTTTGGATGTCAGTATACCACCCATACATCAACCTCATGTCGACTTTTTGCCTTCTTCTTCTATCAAGTCTCCTTCCATTTCTCCGTCTTCACCTAGTGAAAGCTCTAAAGAAAGTAGCCAGGTTTATCAAAAGAAGAAGAAACAAAAAGAGAAGAAGAAGAAGAACCCGAAAAGGAAAAATGCCCTAGCAACATCAGATGTTGGCTCTAAGAAACCAGTTATTGTTAATAGTACTGGGAGTGTTGATGAGGTCAACAAGATTAAAATTAAGAATCCAAAACCCAAATTCCCATGCAGCCTTTGTAAGGGTGCCCACTTTCTGAGCGATTTCCCCGATCTTACCCGGGTCTTATAAATGTGTTCCTCCACATCATCGGCCTCTATCGATCATGTCAATGATACCCCATCAACTAGTGACATTAAGGTTGGTAAGAAGAAGAAAATTGTCAAGTTCCCTTACATGTTATGTAAAGGTGATCATTACTCTCACCTTTGTCCTCGTATGGACGAGTCTTCTTCTCTTTTGGAAAAAATTCAACTTCCAAAAGGTTATCATAAGATTTCCTCTGACCCATCGTTGGTTGATGGACTGGTCAATCCGGTTCCATCCCCGGTCAGTCCGGTTGATCAGGTGGTCAATCTAGTTTCCTCCTCGATTGAACCACAAACCCAAGTAGTTGATCTAGTTTCGTCATCGATCATCCCCACTCTTCATCAAAAGAGTGACACCAAAGTGGTCAATCTGTTTTCATCCTTGGTCAATCCCACTCTCCCGTTAGAGAGTGACACCAAAGCGGTCGATCTGTTTCCACCTGTTGACCCCATTCTTCCCTTGGAGAATGAAATTCAAGTGGTCGATCCAGTTTCACCATCAGTTGATCCCATTCCTCCATTGTGAAATGCGAAAGTGGTTGATCCGGTCCCTTCCTTGGTCAGTCCCACCCTTCATCCTAAGAGTGCTAAAGTGGTTTATCCAGTCCTTTCCTTGGTCAGTCCCACCCTTCATCTGAAGAGTGCCAAAGTGGTTGATCCAATCCTTTCCTTGGTCAGTCCCATCCTTCATTCGAAGAGTTCCAAAGTGGTTGATCTGATTCCATCATTGGTCAATCCCACTCTTCCTCTAAAGAGTGCTAAAGTGGTCTATCCAAGTCCACCATTGGTTGATCCGATCCCATCATCGGTTTATCCTACTCTCCCTCTAGAGAGTAAACCCGATATTGCCCATGTTTTTCTCATTAATACAGACTCTACTGTGTCGGGGGGCATTTCTCCTTCTCCTGTGAAACCCCCTCCAAGTACCGAAGCCATCCCCTTTTATATATGGTGCACTAACTGGACCTCATATTCCCTCTAACATTCCTTTCCAGATTACAGTACAGGTTCGTGGTTAGGACAAACGTTGATAGATGAAGGTGCGTCCATTAGTATTTTGTCTTTTGTTGCTTGGTATGATTTGGGTTGTCCACAGCTTGCACCAGTTACACAAAATCTGTTAGCCTTTAACAGAAGAACTAGTCAACCTTTAGGGATCTTTCCTCAATTTCCTGTAACTTTGGGAGGTAAAACTGTCTTTATCGATGTCATGGTAGTCCGAGACCCCTTGGATTTTGATTTACTCCTTGGGCGGGATTATGTCTATGCTGTGAAATCTCTTGTATCCACCCTTTTTCGTGTGATATCTTTCCCTCACAATGGAAGAATTGTGACTATTGATCAACTTTCATTCATCGGCCCTAACTGGGTTACCTCCCTAAGTGGTTCCTATATGAAGACAGTATCACCCCCGCCACATTTCAATTATGTTGCATTGTCTCCCATGACCTCAACTTCCGACAATTTGGATCCGGTAGTGGACATGGTGATTTCTTCGGTAGGATTATTGGAACATGATCTCCTTACTCCTATCGTGACCCTTGACATGTGTTCCTTCCAGAGTGATTATCTTCCATCCGATGAAGATCTCTTGGAATTCATGACTGATTTTTTTCCCTTGACATGGTATCCTTCCAGAGCATTATCCTCTTGGAAGCCATGATCAAGAAGCAACCACGAGCATAGTTTCTCTTCTTTGTAGCAAGCTTGTTAAAAAATGAAATAGAGGTCTTGAGCATAGTTCTTTTCCTTTCTCAATCTCATTAAAAAATGAAACAGTCACCTCTCTTGAACCTTCTTTTCATCCACCTTTCTGTGAATGAATCAAATCTTGGAGGGCATGTCTCTAGCCTTTGATGATCTTTCTAGAGTTAAGCCACTAGCTTTCATGCTGGGGGAATACTGAGCTTAGTCTTTGTTCTGTATTGTGCTCATAAATACATGAGAATGCATCCAGATAGACTTTTATCTCTTTTTTGGACCTGTATGGATACACGAAAAAGGAACCCCCTGGAGTCTCCTTTAAGCTCTTTTCATACTCTCTAAACATGAAAAGACTGTTGAGTGATCTTGCTTCCTTTTCCACTCATTAAACAGTTTGAAAGGGCATCTTTCAAGTGATAATTTATCTATTTTTCGGCCTCCTGAGACTAACATTACGAAAAAGGACAACACTAGAGTCACCTTTAAGTTCTTTTTAGACTCTCTAAACATGAAAATATTACCGAGCGACTCTGTTCTTTTCACGCTCATTAAAGTATTTGAAGAAAACATCTGTTGAGCGATAGTTTATCTCTTTTTCGGTCTTGTCAGACTACTTTATGAAAAAGTAACTAAGAGAGTTCTCTTTTAAGTGTTTTTCCAGACTCTATAATCATGAAAAACCTTCTAGTTTTCTGTCTTTGGACTCGCTAAACAAAACATCGACAGGCCCATATGGGATCGAACCCTTACCTCTTCTAGTTCATTAAACAAAGGAAGAGGATCTTACTAAAGGTGATCTTTATTGAGCATGTGTTATCCTCCTTGAGCTCGTTAAATTAAAAAGAGGTACTCGTCTATCTGGATGGGGGAAAAATTGAAAGAAGCAAGAGAAGCAGTTTCTTTTTGAGAACATTACCAAGTAACTCTTAGAGTCGCCCTTGAACACGACACTTTGTCTTTGCTCACATCTTAATCCACTGAACCTCTACACTAATCCAATCCTTTGAGTTTATTTCACTCCTCTAGGTCACCTGACGTAAGTCTTAGCATCCACTACATCATCAATTTTTGGTCCATGTCATGTTTCTACTGTTGTGCCTCAGTGTTCAAGGGAAGTATCCGCCTCGAAAGTCAACCATCACAAATATCTTGTTTCAATACATGTGTCATTCCATGTTCATTTTATCTACCAATTACATCTCTATGTATGTTTCATTTCATTTATGGGGGATACATCAAGGCCCTCCTTCGACGAGTCTATTCCTGTCGACTTCAACACATTATCCAGGGACTAGAATTAGAAACCAGATAGTACTTTGGGACTTGCATGCCTCAATGGTAGGCCTCCTCACATTCAACAGTGGGTTTACATCATTGACCTCTGATTGAATGATTCCATAGATGTTCGACTTCATCTCATCCATTCACATTCATTGGAATGTACTAGATTACCTTGGGAATCATTGACATTAATGGTGATCTCCCTCGAGCTTGTTAACGGTTTACATCATTGACCGGTAATCAAGTGGTTTCTGCCATGTTCAACATCGGGACATCTATACACATGGTTAGATTCGTACTACATCGGGATCAGTAAGAAGACCTTGGGTTGAGTGATCACTTTGATATGTACTTTGCCCAGGTTGTGATGGAGTTTCTCTTGAACAATGACACATATACTATGACATAGATCCACTTTGTATTGGTCGTGGCTATGTCTTGTCATATCATAGATCCACTGTGTATTCTTCATGGATACGATTAGTTCAGGCCATATGAGTATATATCCACACTGTATCCTTTGTGGCTATACCTTTTATCAATACAATTATGGATCCACGGTGTATTTTATGGCGGCCATACCTTGCAAGTCTTTATCACCCAAGCATAGGTATGCCTGCCTTGGGTTTGAAACATGTCATAATATTTTTTGGATGTTTGTGTGTAGTTTTTGTCAAGTTCTCTGCGTCTATACCCTTGCCTAAAAGTCTACAAATCATTTCAGTTATCGATTCCTGTCTTCTAACTTCATACTTTGGGGGGGAATCTGTTACACATCAAAAATAATCACTTTGATAGTGTCGCAAGTGTTGTAATTACAAGGGTTGCAAGTGTCACACTTTGCTCACAAGTGTCGTAAGTGTTAAAGAAAGAATATTGTCATGATGCCTATGTTGTGCCTATAATGACATGAGAAGGACACTTGAAACACCTCAAAAATTTGATTTGGAAGAGAAGAAATGAGTCAATATGCTTATAAACCTTTTTCCATCTGAAAGCACCCTAAAAACTAATTTTTTGAAGGGGAGCGCTCCCCTATACCTCCTTTGGGAGTGTTGGCGCTCCCACTTACACTGTCTGGGAGAACTATAAAGCTTCCTTGACCCTTCTAGAGGAGCTCTATTGATTTTAGGAGTGTTGGTGCCCCCCTTAAGCCTACTAGGGAGTGCTACAGTGATCTGATGGCCCTTTTGAGGGAGTGTTGCCTATTATGGGCAGTAGTTAAGTTGTTGAGATGAATGGGGAAAGGATCCTTTCATTCTTGGAAGGAAATTGGATTTGAATCCCTAGTCCAACCATGATCTTAGGGAAGATCCTCAACTGAAGGAGGAAAATCCTCATCTCACCCCAAAGATATCTCAAGTTGTTGAGCCTCTCCAAGGTTATATAAGAAATCTTTCTAATGGTAAAAGGGGACTGGAAGGGGAGAATCACACAAAACTTATGATCTTATAAGTGGTGTTGGAACAGAGATGTTTTGGAGGTAAGAGACCTATGATCTCATAGGGAGAAATTGGTGAAGCTATCATCATTCGGATCATGGATATTTTGAGCAAGGGTTAGACAAGGAGGACTTGGTGAAACTGCTGCAATCCATCTACAGTTGTAAGCAATGTTTTGTCCTCATTAATATAATTTGATTGGCCTATTTCTTTCTAATTCATGTTCAATATCACATGAATTTGTCTCTTTAGTAGATAGATCTATTTTGGACTAATCTTGATAGACTAGGAAGTGGTCGTACTTTGTTTGTCTACAGGGATTATTGAAGAGAGAAAGATTGGAGCTCAACTCGGAGCGTGCAGGGAAAAACACCGGTAAAAGGTACTTCTTTTCTCCTTCCTTCTCACACACTAGTCCACCAATATCTAAAAGGGAGTCAGTGACCATGATAAGCACTTTATGTCTTAGATTTAAGATTCTATCTCTTTGACGAGATCTACCTGTCCACGGGGAGATTTTCCTTCAACAAGGTGCTGGCTTGTAACACCATGTTTCCCCCAGATTGTAAATATAACTAGAATGGCCAAGGACTATGGAAAACTCATAAGTATGAACATGTGATGTAAATGGACCTATAGAAAGAGGTCAATGAATGTGAATAACATTCTGAATTTTTTGCAGGAATGTTGATGAGGGGATGTGCAGAAAAGAGACCATGATGGCGGTGGAAGGCACCTGAAAAGGTGGCGTTAACTTCCACCAAGAATTAAATACCATATTTGGACTCCACTGGCCCAGAGAACCAAAAGTGGCTCGCTGGCCCTAAAATTCAATACCTCGCAGGCTGGTAGGCGGATGGCTTGATGAAGGATGGGATAGTGAACCGCCCATCCATAGATCCGTCAGGCCTGATCGGCGCAAGGGTAATCATGCCACACACAACCTCGTGAGAGGATAAGGCGTATCGAAGAGATGATTGAAAGGGGGAGACGCGAGGGGAACTTTGGATTACGCAGAGTGAGTGATAGCAGAGAGGAAGGATTGCAACCTTCGCTCCTGGTCACTGGAAGACAGAGAGACACAGGTCTCGGAACATCGTGGTCTCAGCTCGGGGGTGCCTAGTCGTAAATCCATTCAGAGTCATTGAGCCTATGGTTGGGTGGAAACGAGCACCCCTCTCAGTAGTTGCACCCACTTCTGGTGTTATTTCTGATAAGTATTTTATGTATTTCATCTTGAAATTCATACACTGATATATATATAT